>JASDQU010172692.1:4833-20998 GCA_032191745.1 Picea mariana
AGAGGTTGGGTGAAGGCTTTCAGGCCAAACACACTACAGGAAGATATCATGAAGACCCAACATATGGCAGGCACAACCCCCAAGAAGGAATCGGCAAAACCTTTATTCCACAGAAAAGTTAGGTGTTGAAGCCTCCCTAGAAGCCATTGACAGACCTCACCAAGAAGGGAGCATTTAGATGGTTAGAGGAAGCACAAATGACGTTCGACGGGATGAAGAAGGTGATGAGCATTTTCCTAATATTAACACTTCCATATTTCTCACAACCATTTGTATTGGAGTGTGACGCATCCGGTGAAGGGATAGGGGCAGTCTTGATGCAGAATTGACACCCGATAGCCTTCAAAAGCAGGAAGTTGAGAGAGCCATAGAATCTCTATCCTATATATGACAAGGAGATGTTTTCCATCATGCATGCATTGGCCAAGTTCAGACAGTACCTAGTGGGAGGATGCTTCGTGGTTAGGATTGACCACAACAACTTGAGATACTTCCTAGAGAAACGAGACCTAAATGAGAGGCAGTAGAAATGGGTGAGTAAGGTGCATGCATATGATTTTGACATTGAGTATGTAAACAGAAAGAAGAACATAGTTGTTGACGCACTATCCAGGAGACTTGCAGCCTTCTCCATAATAGAGATCTCAGCAGTATGGAAGTCCATTCTCTTGGTGGAATACTCCAAGAATACCTTCGTCTGTGAGTTAATGGAGGGAATTATTCAGGATCATAGGTACATGGTAGTGGAGGACATCATCTACTACAAAGACAAGATCTATCTTGTCCCTGAGTCCACACTCAAGGATAAGATTTTGAGGGAAGTACATGACGCACCACTGGCAAGGCACCCGGGGTACCTGAATACTTACAGGCAGGTGAGGGAGATATTATCTCGGAAGGGTCTCAAGGAGGATGTACTTCAATATATGAGGGAGTGCATAACTTGCCAGCAAAACAAGTCAAAGCTTACACATATTCTAGGACTGCTTCAACCATTGTCAATTCCAGAGCATAAGTGGGAGAGCATTTCTGCGGAATCCATTACATGGTTGTCGAAGATACAGGGAAGGGACTGTATCTACATGGTAGTGGACAGGTTGACCAAATATGCACACTTATTTTCCATTCCTTCAGAGTACARCGCATCTCAGGTAGCAAATATATTCTTCAGGGAGGTGTTCAGACTACATGGTCTTCCGAGGAACATAGTCAGTGATCGAGATAACAGGTTTCTCAGCGCGTTTTGGCAGGAGTTGTTCAGGTTATCCATGATAGAGTTGACACCTAGTACCAGCTATCACCCCAGACAGACATGCAAACCGAGATAGTAAACAAGTGGATCAAGGGGTACCTGAGGAACTATGTGTCAGGGCAACAAAGGGCATGGATAAAGTGGTTGCATCTCAGGGAGAATTGCTACTACTCCACTTATCACTTGTCCGTTGGGATGAGCCCATTTAGATCATTTTATGGCTACACTGCCCCATCATTTGTGGATTTTGCGTTTGGGGAGAGGAGAGCTCCCAAGGCCAAAGATTGGTTGCARGAGAGTCAGGACATCTTGAGAGTCTTGAAGGAGAATTTGCAAGTCCTCAAAATCAAYAGAAKWTGTATGCATATAGGCACAAGATGGAGCACMGTTTTGAGGCTGGGGACTTAGTCTTTCTTTGGTTACAGCCTTACARGTTGTTAGCACATAGAATTGTAATCCAATAGTCTCCTTGAAGTGTGCCCTTGATTTTGAATTTGGCGTTGTGCATTGGTTAAAGAGGAGAGTTGGAGGTTCGACTACTTGTAGACACCCTCGRGAAATTTSAAATATACCAACATCAAACTCAGGACCATCATGTACTCCATGAGGGTTTTCATCATGTTTGGAGGTCAAGAAAGTGGTTTTGGATGTTTTTTCCTTTTGGCGTTGCAAACTGGCAGACAAGGGCGCTGCGAACTCATTTCCTGTAGCAGTTGCTTCTAAACATTTGATCATAAATATAAAAAGGTGATGTGGGTTTTTCTGAATTTTTTTGTGGAGAATGATAATGGCATTGACTTGCTGACCAAATTTTAGCCTAACCCATTTTGTAATTAAAGAGATATAATTAAAACACCAGTGCGTTGCAAACTCTCTGTTTTGCGTAGTTGTTGGATATTCGCCTTGTTTGGAGGTTGCCACTTGTCAAGGAAGGTTTGAATGGTCTCCTAGGAGTTAGTCGGACACGAGGGACATGTGTTCCATCTCCAGATCAATCAGGATGACCTGTTTCAAAAGGCATTTATCATCATAGACAAAATCCCCAAAAAATAGGAATTTGTTAGGCTTTTGTTGAAATCTTTTGTAACAAGACTCCTAAATGGAGGAGGATCCTATGTAACTCCTTGGTTTCAACCTCCTTAGGGTAGATATAGATTATTCACTATAAATAAAAGAATTTTTGATGAGAAAAGGGTTGGATTCATGATCCAAGAGAGGAAAAACCTTGAGGAGTAGTTTTAGCTCTTGATGTGTAAGCTTGAGGGCCTGTTTGTAACCAACATTTTTTCCATTAAGATTCATGAGAGTTATTTATCAGTTTGTATTCTTTGTTTTCCCATTTCTTGTTACATTCTCGATTGAATATATTACAGGTTTTGAGGATCAAAGGTTGCCTTTGATTAATGGATCCATGAGCAACAAAGGATCTGTTGTAGATGGCATGTTAATCATTGTTTTTGTTCAAGCATTTTTCAATCTATTCTACAGAGAGGATCTCTGTTTAGTATACTTTCTTATTTTGTTCACATTCATTTCTTCTAATCATCATCATATAAGCTCTTAACCTGATATTTAGCTTGATTGCCTTCAATCTGCAGAGTGGTGTTGACTCCATGCCCAATGGTAGACCACAGATCTACAGTCATAATGTTTCCCTCTTTCTTTTGTTTTCTTGTTGATCCACCCTTTTAAATTGATTTAATTTTTTCCAGGTTCGACCAAAGGAAGAAGTAAGCTATCTTCATGCTCTGTATTTTGTTTTTTGTGCTTAATGGAAATGGATCAATAAAGAAGTACTAATCATTTTCTGCAGCAAAGATTCTCGTGTCAGGTGTTTTCAAAAGTGTGTTTTCCTTTCATGTTCATGTTTCTTTATCTTTGTTATCATATGAATATCTATGTTTTTAGTTTTCATTGCAGTAGAGTGATTCATAACTCATTTGCAATAATGCTATGAACACTTTATTTTTCTTTCTCTAAAGTTGGATGTGAAATTCATCTTAAGCGATGCTTCATATTCAAATATATTTTTCTTTACTCTTCTACTACATCGCATAAGCTTTATGTTTTGAAAACACTTCCTATATTGCCTTGCTGAATTGCTTACAAACCATTGTTGACCTTTACTTTTGAGCTTCAAACTCATGGCTCCATGCCCATAGTTTGTCTTTGATTCTTGTTCAACCACTCATAAACCCAAAACCCTTACTTTACAAAAAATCCGGTCATTAAGCTTCATATCAAGCTACTATTGAAGTGACATTGGGTAGCAGACTTGTAGAAAGAGCCTTCTCTAACTGAAAGGGCCAGCTTTCAGTCAAAATTTTGGTCTGAAATGGTTACCTTGATGGTTTTCTCCTACAACCTAGAAAACTATTGAGTGCTAACATTCTTGGCACCATTGTTGGGGACGACAATGAAGACACCTTCCCTGGGTTAACTATGATGATTAGATCTAGCTTTCGATGGTGAACTGAAGCTAGACACTTCTAGATTGCTTATCTTTCACCATGGTGACTCCACTGTTCAGATATCTATTGGCGAATCCATTGTTTTGAAATGGATAAGATCCTAGCTTAGAGGTATGCATTTTGTGACTTCTCTTGTATACTTGGTTTTCCAAATCTTGTACTTAATAGAGAAGTATGGGAACCTTGTCTTCCTAGGTTTGGGGGAAACGAGCATGATCATCCTGGTGAGCACTTGTTGGATTTTCACAAGTGTATGCATAGGCTAAATATTGATCATGAGGATGTTCTTATTAAAATGTTCATATTTTCTTTGGAAGGACATGCTCGTGAGTGGTGTATAAGCCTCCATGTTGCTAGCATTCATTCATTGAAAGATTTTCATAATGCATTCAATGGCTATTGCAAACAAAGGTATTATGTTGATCTGATTTATGAGGAATGTTGTATAGAATTTGATCTTTTATATAAAAGATCTATCAATTTTAAAGGCCAGGGTGCTAGTAGTGAAGGAATTGTTGAAGGTGTATTTGTTCCTCATGTTCCTCAACCAGTTTCCATTGTTTTTCAAAGTGATATACTTTTCCAAGAAATTGGAATAGAAGCAAATAATCAGACAAATGAAATTGGCAGCAGTCATGAAGCTGGTAATATGCAGATACAAAACAAACTTCAGCTGGAACAACAAGTAGAAATAGTTGTCCTTGATCCAATGGTAGTTAATTTGGAGGATTTCATCAACCTAAGTTATGCACCTTTTAGCTCAGAACAATAGGATAGCAAAATACTTAATGTAACAGATTTTGCACATGAGTTGTCCCAACTAGAATTTCACCATGAGCTCCAAGATCCAATAGTTGTTTTAATGGATATAGTTTTTCATAAGGCCCCTATGTTGCAGTTTTGGATTTGATAAGAATTTGTAGTTGTAAGTATGAACTACTGATGAATTTTCTGCTGCAAAGGTTATATTATTTTTATGCTTTCATCTACAATATACAAGAAACTTGTTTTACTAGCCAAATGGTTGCATGGCTTCATTGGAAATATGATTATACTTAAGAAAAGAAGCTCAACTCGATAGACTAATGTAGGAATGTATATAAATAAGCTTGTTATGAAAGCATTTGGTTTGCATTGAATGTTTTTTAGTTTTCAATAAATGATCAGAGGTGCTCTCAAGGCATAAACATAGTACAGATTGCAAAGATGGAATGGATAAGGCACTGGAACTGCATGTTCTTGGAGCCTCAAAAGGATGTCTCCATCCCCTATGGAGCCAGATGTTAGCACATAGAATTGTAGTCCAATAGTCTCCTTGAAGTGCACCCTTAATTTTGATTTTGGCGTTGTGAACTGGTTAAAGAGGAGAGTTGGAGGTTCGACTACTTGTAGACACCCTCGGGAAATTTCAAAGATACTAGCATCAAAATCAGGACCATCAGGTACTCCATGAGGGTTTTAATCCTATTTGAAGGTCAAGAAAGTGGTTTTGGATGTTTTTTCCTATTGGTGCTGCGAACTGACAGACATGGGCGCTACAAACTCATTTCCTGTAGCAGTTGTTTCTAAACATTTGATCATAAATCCAAAAAGGTGATGTGGGTTTTTCTGAATTTTTTTGTGGAGGAGAATGATAATGGCATTGACTTGCTGACCAAATTTCAGCCTAACCCAGTATGTAATTAATGAGATATAATTAAAACACCAGTGTGTTGCAAACTCTCTGTTTTGCATAGTTGTTGAATATTCACCTTGTTTGGAGGTTGCCACTTGTCAAGGAAGGTTTGAATGGTCTCCTAGGATTTAGTTGGACATGAGGGACATGTGTTCCATCTCCAAATCAATCAGGATGACCCGTTTCAAAAGGCATTTATCATCATAGACAAAATCCCAAAAAAATACGAATTTGTTAGGCTTTTGTTGGAATCTTTTGTAACAAGACTCCTAAATGGAGGAGGATCCTATGTAGCTCCTTGGTTTCGACCTCCTTAGGGTAGATAGATATTATTCACTATAAATGAAAGGGTTTTTGATGAGAATGGGGTTGGATTCATGATCCAAGAGAGGACAAATCTTGAGGAGCATTTTTAGCTGTTGATTTGTAAGCCTGAGGGCATGTTTGTAACCAACATTTTTTCCATTAAGATTCATGAGATTTATTTATCAGTTTGTCTTCTTTGTTTTCCCATTTCTTGTTATCTTATTGATTGAATATATTGCAGGTTTTGAGGATCAAAGTTTTCGTTTGATTAATGGATCCTTGAGCAGCAAAGGATCTATTGTAGATGGCATGCTAATCATTGTTTTTGTTCAAGCATTTTTCAATCCATTCTACAAAGAGGATCTATGTTTAGTAGACTTTTTTCTTTTGTTCACCATTCCTTCCTTCTAATCATCATCATATAAGCTCTTAACTTGATATTTAGCTTGATTTCCTTGAATCTGCATAGTGGTGTTGACTCCATGCCCAATGGTAGACCACTGATCTACAGTCAGAATATTTCCCTCTTTATTTTGATTTCTTGTTGATCCTTCCTTTTAAATTGATTTAATTTTTTCCAAGTTCGACCAAAGGGAGAAGTAAGCTATCTTCATGCTCTGTATTTTTTTTTCGTGCTTAATGGAAATGGATCAATAAATAAGTACTAAGCATTTTCTGCAGCAAAGATTCCTGTGTAAGGTGTTTTCAAAAGTGTGGTTTCCTTTCATGTTCATGTTTCCTTATCTTTGTTATCATATGAATGTCCATGTTTTTAGTTTTCATTGCATTAGAGTGATTCAAAACTCATTTTCAATAATGCTATGAACACTTTATTTTTATTTCTCTAAAGTTGGATGTGAAATTCATCTTAAGCGATGCTTCATATTCAAATATGTTTTTCTTTTACTCTTGTACTGCATCACATAAGCTTTATGTTTTGAAAACACTGCTTATCTTTCCTTTGTTGTTGAACTACTTACAAACCGTTGTTTACCTTTACCTTTGAGCTTCAAACTCATGACTCCATGCCCATAGCTTTTCTTTGATTCTTGTTCAACCACTCATAAACCCAAAACCCTTACTTTACAGAAAATCCGGTCATTGAGCTTCATATCAAGCTAGTATTGAAGTGACATTGGGTAGCAGACTTGCAGAGAGAGCCTTCTCTGACTGAAAGGGCCAACTTTCAATCAAAAGTTTGGTCTGAAATGGTTACCTTGATGGTTTTCTCCTATAGCCTAGAAAACTATTGAGTGCTGACATGGGTAGTATTCATTAAAGAAGAGATGTGCAAAGAAGTTGAAGACTCACTTCTATGGACCCTACAGAGTGATCAAGAGAGTCAGGGAGGTAGCATACAGGTTGGAGCTAGTAGAGGGTAGCAGGATCCACAATGTCTTCCATGTATCTTGCCTCAAGAAGGCATTGGGACAATAGGTCACCACTTCGACAGATCTTCCTCCACTAGATGAGGAAGGGCAGTTGGTTCTAACTCCTAAGAGGATTGTTGATTTAAGAGAGAGGAGGTTGAGGAGAAGATTCATTCAAGAGTACTTGGTCATATGGAGAGGTTTTCCCATAGAGGATTCTACTTGGGAATGAGAGCAGATCTTACAACACCCTGATTTGGAGTTGCTTGAGGACAAGCACTCTCGGGAAGGGAGGACTGTAATGTCCCATTCCAATTGATCATGACAGAGGATGAATTAGTTTCCTATATGACTCTCGTAGGCTATAGTCAGCAGAAAAAGGGAGTCACGGGGATTTATTTAGTGTCACTAGGTTAAAAGATGACAAAATCCTAAAGTGACATTAAAAAAATTAATTAATTACTTAAACATTAAAAAGTGATTTTTAATGTTTAAATGAATATTGGAGGGAAAATAAGGTAAGGGTTTGATTTGGTCAAAAAGATAAATATCTATAAGGCTCAGAGGAAGAATAAAAGGATCGATAGCCCCTCACTTTAGTATTATGATTTGATCTCTCATTTTGGAGTGCTCTTGGAGCCATTGTTTCGTTAGGGTTTATAAAAACCCTTCCACCATTGTTCAACTTGCTTCAGTGGTCCAATACCCACCCTAGTTGGACAAAGAGAGGGATTCTACCTAGGATTCCCATTGGATCTTTAGTTGTGGTTATCTTCAATATTGCAATGATTTGTTTGGAGGATTTTTGGGCTACCTTGGAGGATCAATACATTGTTGCAGACTTGTGGTAGTAGGAGGAAGCCATGAGGCTTTGTGAGGACTGAAGGAGTTTGGGAGACTCTTGGAGGGTTTCCTTGGAGGGTTGACCTCCCTTTGTTTGCAGGCCATGAGGTTAGGAGGTTCTATGAGGACCTTGTAGGGGTCGAAACCCCCTCTTTTGTAGAACCGTGAGCACAAGAGAAGTCGTGAGGGATTTTGGACATGTCACGACCCCTTTGGGAGAAGAGACAAGGGTTATTTGAGCAGAGCAGTGGGGATCTGAGAAAGGCCAAGGGACTATTTTGTTGAGTTGTGGTGTCTGAAGGAGATTTCATGGAGCTACGAGAGCCTCAGAGCAGTTGGTGTCCTCTCTTGAGGAGATTTGGCATTCATTTCCAGGTTTCTCTTTGTTTCTTGTGTGGGTAGTATTGTGCAGTTGCCATTTGCAGCTAATAGGATCTATATGTTTTGGTTATTTACTGAAGTTTTTATTACAACCATTAGAATATTTTGTTGTTGTGATATTTTGGGGTTCCATCCATAATAAAGTGCTTTGATTATCTACTCTATTTTCTGATGTATATGTGATTTGCAATTCAGATATGAAAACACAGAGAAAACTAAAATGCGCAATGAAGAACATAAATTAGATAGCGCAGAGCGGAGAAAATAGAATATACATGAAAATGGAGAAGAATTAGAACATAAAATAACCATCACATTCCCTTGAGTGAGAGAGGAGCACATTTGATAAGCAAGGCGGCTTTTTCTTTCTTGTTATTAGTTGATTACAATAGAAGTTGCAACAACTAACTAAATTCTTACAACGATAATTGCTAAAAGCACACTAAATGATTGTAGCGAAAAATGCTGAAGTGAACTACTATCTACAATATAAATATTTGAAACTAACTACCACACTAACTACAATACTAAATAATGAGTGTTCCCTCATCCTGAGTGGCCAAGGAAGTGGGGCACACTTTCTGGTGGCCCATTTCCTCCTTTTTTAGATCTGGAAGCATCCCTGCTTCTGCCATCAAATGAGGTAAATTGCGCTGCAAATGTTGTTGGAATTTGAATTGGTACTTGTCCAACAAGAGCCATACATGATCTCCTAACTAAAATAACAATGGTGTGCACTTCTTATCATGCCTCTATTTCACATAGTCTTGGGTTGCTCGTAAGGAAGTTGCTTCCTGAGTATAGCGCTGAGTCAACATATGGATAAAACGTTGAGTTGACTGATGTTCCCATTGGTGATGTGCTGAGCCAGAAGGAGCAAGGGCCTCTGAATGGAATGCCATCGAATGACCTCCATGTTTAGTACCACCCTAATGGTGAAGTTAAATGCATCCTTCTTAATCTCAAAGGGTTGATGCCTATCTGTCAAACGAAGAACCTGTGCAAAGTATAATGCGGGCGGAAGTTGAGCAAAGTGGTGCCCAACCTTTTGCAAAAACATATTGAGGTCATGGGAATTAGAGTGTGTTGGCCATTGTGCCAAAACCTGTACCCAAGATGGATCTGATTGACCCCATGTTGTGTCTAGTATGAGTCTGAAATGTGGAACTGATGTGTGTCCAACATAGGATTTATTTTTCTGAAGTGTACGTGCCCACAGTAGATCGAGGATGTTGTAGACATGTTGAAGATGTTTTTCCCAAGAATTACTAAAGACCAAGATATCATAAAGAAAAATGATCACGTGTTTACCCAAATGATTTGTTGTATTCATGCGAACTTGATGGTAGCCAACTGCCAAATCTGTATGTGTGAAGGAATAATCCCCTTGTAAGTGGTCCAACAATTCCTCAATCCGGGGTAGGAGTTAGTGGGTTTTAACATTGGATTTATCAAGGGTACGGCAGTGGGTTAGTAGGTGTCATTCAGGATCATCCTTGCTTGGGATAACAAAGGCAGGGGATGCACATGGAGACAATGAAGGTGGAATATGGCCTAAGTTCAAAAGTTGACCAATTGGATGTTCAATATCAGTGGCCTCTCGGAGAGTGATGTGATAGGATAGGGTGTCAAGAAAAGAAGCACTAGGAAATAGATCAAGTGTGATCTCATTAGAGCGAGATGGGGGAAGTTTCGTGGGTTGTGTGAAGACATCTACAAATTCTTGGAGCAAGGGATCCATGGAAGGAGGTATAGGGTTATTTTGGTTCCCTGGGTTAATGGGGAAAACTAAGCTCAAAGAGACACATTGGTTCAAACTTTCTTGATTAATGGTCGTGTGGTCGGTAATAGATTGGTTGGATTTAAGAGTAGAAGAAGTAAGCACATAGGCGTGCCCCTCATGTTGCAAGTGGTATTGATTAGATTTAGCATGATAGATAGTGTTTCGGGCCTGTTGGTAGGGAATGCCAAGTAACAAATCGACACAATAAAGAGGAGAGACATCACACACCACAGTATCTCGGAAAGGGCCAATGGAAACGATAACCACACAACACTAGGAAACAATGAGATGAGGGCCTTCCTTTTGTACCCAACCAAGCTGGTATGGGGTCGAGTGCGGAGTGGTGGGGAGGTTCAAGTGTGCGACCAAGTTCTGCACCACGAGGTTATTTTGGCTTCCATTATCCAAGATGAGAGTATCCAACTCATGCTTAATTTGACAATTATGTGTAAACAAGGGTATATTAGAGATGTCTATTTTATTAGTGGTCATCAGGATCAGAGCAGGGTCCACTTCAGTAGGATTATCGAGAGAGACTACTTCAAGATGGTCAGGGGAATCTGGTTGAGAGACCTATGCAAATAGAGTATGGTTGGTGCGAATGTTCTTAAGTGCCCAACAGTCTGCAAATGCATGCAAGTTGGTCTTATGAAAGGTACACCAGGGTGCATTTCTATGTGTTTGATGGGGAAGCACAGGAAACCAGGGAATGCTCAGTATGTTAAGGACTAGCATTAGAAGAACCATATCAGGTTGGGGGAGAGCATATTTGTGGAGCCACTTTACATTCCACAGCCAAGGCCCGAAGAAAGGCTTTGTCCAAGGAAGGAGACTCAAACAAATTAACTTCACGATGAAAAATTGTTAATAAACCAGAATTACATTTGACAATCAATACCTCTTCCGGATCTGAAATGTGTAGCTGGATGCAAAACTTGCAGAAGACATCTATGTAGCTCTATACTAATTGATGGGTGAGTTTTTGGAGTTGCAACCATTTGGCAAGGAGGTTATGTCGATATCTCGGGGGATAGAAGCGGTCTCTGAGTGCCTCGAAAAATCCCGCCCACATCATAATATGTGGTGTATGTGTCTCGACCATGTCACCTATGTCCATGACCTAGGAAGAATTCTCCACCTGAGTGTCCCACCATGTCTATGCAATTCCCTCAAGTTGTAGACCGACAATATGAAGCTTCATGTCTTCTATCATCTTAGGACATGTACGGAAGTATGTGGAAAGAGTGTGAAGCCAAGAGTCACCATTCTCGCCATTCATTTGGTCCACAAACTTTGGTAATTGGAAGCGTGTATCGAGCTACATGGGTGTTGGAAGGCCTCTCTTCTGAATTACATGGCTAAGAAGAAGTTGACTTGGATCTAGGATCTGGTACCAATTGATCTGCAATTCAGATTTGAAAACACACAAAAAACTAAAATGCACAATGAAGAATAGAAATTAGATAGCACAGAGTGGAGAAAATAGAATATACACAAAAATTGAGAAGAATTAGAACAACAAATAACCATCACATTTTCTTGAGTGAGAGAGGAGTGCCTTTTATAAGCAATGTGACTTTTTCCTCCTTGTTATTAGTTGATTACAATAGAAGTTGCAACAACTAACTAAATGCTTACAACAATATTTGCTAAAAGCACACTAAATGCTTGCAGCGGAAAGTACTGAAGCAAACTACTGTCTACAACAGAAATATATAAGACTAACTGCCACACTAACTACAATACTAATTAAGGAGTGCCCCCTCATCTTGAGTGGACAAGAAAGAGGGGTGCACTTTCTGCTGGCCTAATATGGGTGCATGCAATATGCTTGACAAAATAACCATTGTTGGGATATATGTAGTATGTTTGTAGCATAAATTAATTGTAATGCCAATTGTTTGACAAAATTACACATAGAGAAACAATACTTTCATACAACAAACATATTATTTCAGTCTATCCTAGCTAGGGACATTACATAAACCAACCACGGGATGGGTAGCTATGGGATTCCAAATTGTAACCAACAAAGGCCAAATATTCATAATAACAACTAATTAAGCCTCCCTTAAAGGGCCAGAATTTAATACAATGCATGTGTAGGTGTGAAGAATTAAAATGTAGTGGAAATAACAAACATATCACACACTGAATGCATTATACAATTATTTTTAGAACATAAAATAAACATAAATTTTTCATATTCATAAACAATAATAAGACACTTATCTTTTAATTGAAGAAGGTCCAAAAAATTGGCTACATAAGAGAAATTTCCCACCCAACCATAGGAATGTACTGTAGATACCACCCCCAAGCCAGGCTATCAAGCCACCAAGGTGAAATAAACAAGCTATTGGCTCCTCTCTTTCCCAAGCCAACCACTTTATCTCATGTTGATCCGTCAAAGAGGGACTTATAGCCCACTCACTTCACCAACATGGACCCTATGCAAAAATATATTTTTGAGCTCTATTTTCAGGGTTATATAACAACTCTATCTTCAAGAGACTACTAGACCTTTGTTCCTTAGTTCACTAAGAAAGAGAGGAGCTAGTAGCTTGTTTCCTTTGCTCAAGTGGCCTCATAGCCTGGCTTGGGGGAAGTATATACATTAGATGCCTACAGTTGGGTGGAAAATTACTCTTAGGCAGTCAGTTTCTTGTACTTTATTTAATTAAAATATAAGTGCCTTATTGTTGTCTATGAATATGCAAAATTTATGTTTATTTTATGTTATGAAAATCATTGTATAATCCATGTTGTGTGTGATATGTTTGTTATTTCCACTACATTTTAATTCTTCACACCCGTAGATGCATTATATTAAATCATGTCCCTTCCTATGAGGCTTAATTAGTTTTTATTATGAATGTTTGTCCTATGTGGGTCAGAATTTGGAATCTTGTTGTCGTAGCTACCCATCTTGTAGTTGGTTTACTAGATGGGATGTTACATTGTGGTATCAAAGTTTGTGTTACAACAGTGGCCTATATTTGGACGAAAAATCCATGTTATTAGAGCTTTCAGTTTCAATATTAGATCTGTAAGAGCCATTGGTTACAACACTAGAGATGTATGGGCTAAAATTAAACTCTACAGAAAGAATTTGTAAGTTTCATGTCAAGTGTTTGACAAAATGTCCCAATGAAAATAATTTGGAGACAAAAAAAAATGATGGAAGCCTTCCATGGTCAGATTGATGGCTTAAATTCTCATATTGGAGTATTATTAAAATCATTTGGATCAGTTATGGAAGTGAAACTAATTAAATTCATGAATGTAGAATTTGGCTTTATGAAAAATTCGACAACTTACAAAATATGTGGAAGTGCCTAATTGTGTTATATGATAGAAGATTTAATTTCCAAATAATGGGGTCGCGGTTCTGTTTGGGGGTAATAGGAATGTTGCAGATGACCTAGGTTAAATTGGGAAAATCAAATCGACGGTTGATAAGTCATCACAGAGAATCTATGAGAGAGGAGGCTCAATGGGATACGTCACCATGAACAATAGAGATTCCCTTGGCGAATGAGATTCCCTCGACGAATGAGATTCACAGTCAGAGGGCTCTCACAAGATTCTAGCTCATTTGGATTTCAATATTTTGGAAATGTCACGAACAACTGAGATGTCATTGGCAAATCAGATCGACTGTCGACAGGCTCTCGCGAGATTCAAGTTCAGAAAGATTTCAAAGTTATGGAAATGTTCCTAATGACTCAAATATAATCGAGGAAGCATATCAACGATGGAGATTGTCCTACAACATTATTGTAAAAAGAGGAGATCAAAATCCATGAATGGCTTATATCAACGGTCAAGATTGACTCTGAAGATTCTTCTTCACTAGTGTTAAAAATTGCAGTGCAACTGCCACAAATATCCCTTATAGAGAATCGCCAAGGGCCACATCGACATGAAGAAAGGTGACATGGAATTCACAAGTAATGACACATGGACACCATTGCCACATTTGAACACAAGTGTCATTCCACTTCAGCAAAAGAAAAATTATGTTAAAAAACAAAGTCCAGAGCCAAAATCTTGTTTTGGGCATAAATTGGCTAAGTGAAATCCATTGAAGGTAAAATTTCAGGAGTAAGTTCGCAATGGAAAGGGATACAAAAAATCCAACGAGGGTCATATTGAATTTCATCTCTGAAATACCAAAAAATTGCAAATTATTAGTTTTCAGAGAGTAGGAGGATACTCACTATCAACAACCATGTTAATGAATGATGAAATTTTAACACTATGGAATATGAGCAAGCACGAGAAAACCTAGTTGAGCATTTAGGAATATTCTAAGGGGTTAGATTTAAAGTTGGAAAAATAGGGAAAATCCATTATTTTAGGGCACTTTTTGATAGTTTTGGAAACTGTAAATGGAGGGAAAATGACATGAAATTGCAATTGTGGAAAAAATTTCGAAGCTAACATTTGATATTTTTAGCAATCTAAACAAGTTTGTCCTAGTGAAAATTTTGCAGGTCATTATTGTTTGAAATATAATAGTTTTTGCAATTTAAGTTTGGAAAAAGTGTGAAAATTGCAATGCTGACAATTCCAAACTAATGCATAAAGTGACAAGAGCATAAGATTACTATAAATTTTAGCTCAATCCTGAGAATTCAGCACAAGTGAAACCGTTGGAATGATAATCCATAAGAGGATAGGCCTAGTTTTTTATATTCCAAACAAGCACTTCCTAGTCCTCCAAAATTTGGGAAGAAAGAAGCATGTATCCTTGATTTGACAAAAAATGTCAATATGAGTAGTTTCAAAAATGCATGAAAAATAAATTCTCTATAATTTTAGAGAAAATTAGAGGCCACAATTCAAGATAGTTGAGTTAACATCTTGGTCTTGGTTGGGTCAAGAAAACTACATCATGAATGATGCACACAACTCTTATGAATTTGAAACAAATGCAATGGGTGAAAATATCCAAGATGGAAATGCAAAGATAGAGTCTAATGGACATAGGGATTAGTTGACTCCTCTTAATATCTCAAATACTATGAGAAGTCTAGGAGTGGAATTATAAAGTTTCAAAGAAAACAATGAAAGGCTAATTAAAACTCAAGAGGAATACAACCAATTGTGTGCTACTTTGGATCATTTACCCATTACAACCATGAGAGGATCATGATGTCTTGATGTAGTTGTTAACCCGGTAATAAAATCCATGGTTTCTACTTCCCATTTCCATTATAGAATTAGAAAAGGTTGTAATAAACTTATTGGGTGTTGATGTTCAGCCTACACTTGCTAGCATTTTATACCTCTGGCAATGCATTCAAAACCATCTTTCTTCATCCCGGGCCAAAAGTATTGTTTTCTTCCTGTAGCGATTATTTTTTGGAAGCTTGGATGTCAAAAATATGGCATTTTATATATCCCATCCATGAGAATTCTTCTCAAATTTGAAGAATTAGAAATATGATTTTTATTTTTATAGATAAGAAATCCATTATCCTCCAATTGATATTGTTATCGTAGGATTTGTACTTATGCAAATCCCAACACAAGACTCCCAAATCTTGCATAACTATGGAAGAACCTAAATTGTCACCTTAGTAAGGGCTTCCCTCGTTTTAGTGATGGAAGAGGTCCACTACAAGGGAGGCTTCATTGGTGACCTCAATGGATCAAATAGAAAGTACAGTAGCCAAGCCTATTCCCCCCTATCTTGATCATCGATTGGTTAATCTAGGTAAAGGAAAAGAAGAGGTTTTGAGATGATTTGATACCTGCCCAAAACAAGAACATTTTGCAGGATATATATAACAATTTCCAAGTCAAAGTATGCAATAAATACCTCTTTTAGACACTAGACAAGTTAGATTGCTATGGTTGTTGCAAATTGTAGCTGTAAATTGGTCTTATAACAACAATAAGTAATTTGTAACAAAAAACAATAATAAATTCTCAGAAATACCACAATTGATAACCAAGGACATTATGTCTCAAGGCCCTCTGATCCGAATTATTTTCAGCACGAAATGAGAGCGGAGATATAATAAAGAAATGCACAGAGATATCGCAGATATTCAATAATATAACAGAATTATA
>JASDQU010172693.1:11727-29189 GCA_032191745.1 Picea mariana
AGTAAAATACTTAACATATTTCAATTGATCAAGCAAATCATCAATTCTAGGAAGAGGATAACGATTATCTACCGTAATCTTGTTCAAGGCTCTGAAATCTACACACATGTGCTATGTACCATCTTTATTTGATACTAAAACAATTGGTGACCCGCATGGCGATGTGCTTGGCATGATAACCCCTTTGTCAAGCAAATCTTGCATTTGTTTTTTAATTTCAACTTTCTCCATGACTGACATCCTATACATACCAATGTCCTTTTTGTGATCTAGGTATATACTGCCCATAAATTGGGTTATGACCCCCAACTTGGGGTTGTACCCCAACTTGAGGTTGACCTCCAACAGGAATTTGAAAACTAGAAGTGGCAGAATGACTTGTGCCTCCAATTTGATTAGAGCTACTTAC
Source organism: Picea mariana (assembly GCA_032191745.1). Classification (NCBI taxonomy): domain Eukaryota; kingdom Viridiplantae; phylum Streptophyta; class Pinopsida; order Pinales; family Pinaceae; genus Picea; species Picea mariana. Next base: position 12,137 of record JASDQU010172693.1, read on the forward strand.
GCCAGGATGATTGGATCCTATAGGTGGAGGTGGAGGAGGAATGCTAGGCCTTCCGAATAGAACTTTGGTAGGTGTGGGAACAAAACTGCTACCAGTGTTATACCCAGGTGGAACAAAAAGATTAGGACCTCCAGATGGACTTTGGGCTAGATTAGCAATAGAAGTATTAAGAGCATTATACCCAGGTAGAAGTGATGGACTTGATCTAGGTGGAATTAGCATTCCAATAAGAGCTTGAGTTATGATCATACTTCCGACAGAAACATATGTGACTTGTGGGACCGCAGTAGAGCTAGTGAGCTAGAGAGGAAGGATTTACAGGAAGAGTTGATTCTACCAATGGAGTAGAACTTCCAATCTCAGAGGACGTGTTGTTATTGATTGTTCCTTCAGAAGAAGAACCCTTTGGTGAATTAGGAAGCAAAGGAGTGTATTCTTCCGACTCTTCTGAAGGTGACCCTTGTATCCTATGTGAACAGTGAGGGCCGATGTTGGCCGCACCGAATAAAGAATGAAATAAATCTATGGCCAAATAGAGAAACAAACAACACTCCACTAATAAAATCTAGATATCAAACACACAAACAAACCTTCTTATTTCAAAGTCACTAGTTGGTGATGAAATCCAACGTCGTGAAATCAAGACAAGAAGGGGCTGGGATAAAGCAGGTGGAAAAGTTACGTTGATGACCTGCTTAACAGACTTACACCCTTGTGCAAGCTCCCACACATAATTGTGGGTATACCCTCCAATGAGCCCAAGTGAGTTTGGCCAACATCGATTCCAGGTACCATGAAGACTTGCCCCTCCATAGTCACCTTGTGTAAAGACTCTAAAGAGATAAGCCACTAAGGTTACCAATTACGACAATGATGCCTGGGGAAGTAGTCGACAGTCCGATCCACGCGGACGGGCAGGGTATCTAAGCATGAAATCGCCTCGAGAAGGTCCACACTGGATTTTTTTCTCAAGTGACCCCCAATAATATACACAATCTCTACACTAAGACCAACAAAGCAAAGTGAGTAACTCTGTCGGCCCTAATGCAACCTCGTAATTGACCCTTGTGTTAGAAGGGCTTCCCAGGACAAAATGTAGCAAGTGGATTTAAACTCTCTCTATCACAAGATACTATTGTGTGTTTTGATTCTTTGGAGAGTGTGCCTCACAACCTATTCCAAAGCGTTATCCCTAGCTAATGTTGGTGTATAAAAGTTCAAGAAAATAAAAGTTGTTAGATAGATTTTAAAATTACGCTGAATTTTAATGGTTGTTGCTTACTCGAAAAGGGAAACAAAGATGAAACTGATGAAGTCGTTGACCTTGACCCAAAAAAATGCAAAGAGAGATGAGATGTAATATTTTTGTTCGAAGAACTCTAATTACATAAGGGAGAAGGTTTCATTTTCCAGAATACAATAAGTTACGAAACACAATTTCTTCAATCTTTGAATTATATTGATGCCAAATAATCAAAGCTACTAAATTTTCCAATTTTCTCTTTTTCAACAAAAATTTGAATGCAAAAATTTCTTGTAAAGACTACCAATAGAAGAACAAACTTCAATCCTCTCCTTTTCAAATAAAAACAAAGATCTAATTCAAAAAAGAAAGAGTCGTCCAAGAAGATAAATGCACTAACAACACTATTTCCCAAACTAAACTCATACTGCAAAAAATGAAAAGTAAGAAAACTTATTTGTGTAATGAAAACAAAAATCATTTTCCAATATACAACAATCCAAAACTCAAAAAGATCAATAATAACTTATCTAGCAAGCAATCAGGGACGAAGCCTTGAGATTATACCCTTGCAATAAGAAGTAAAAGATGAAACTTATGAAGCTTATGAAAAAGGCTCTCGACACTTGAGAAACAATCAATTTCAGGCTAAAAGATGTAAACCAGGCTACAATTAATCATTCACCAAGACTAAAAATTCACCCCAACAAGTAATGACAAATCTGGGGAAGGAGAAAAAGTTGACTATCACTCCAAAAATTTCTACAGGAATCGTCACAGGCTGTAAAAAAGCACAGTGCGACGATCAAGGATCGTCGCAGGCAAAGGGAAAAACATAGTGTGACGTCGTCGCTCTGGTCTACACAAGCATGGTGCGACGATGACTGAACCTAAGGAAAAATTGAAAAGACGACAAAGTTTCTCAATGAACTTTCAGAACCAAGGAGTCAATGTGGATCACCCAAAGACTCAAAAAATGAAATTGAACAAAAGTAGGCAAGCTAAAAGCAAAAAGGAAGAAAAAACCAAAAGAGGACATTCTCCCCAGTATGGTCGCCAATTTTGTTATCGGACAAATTGGTAAGTGCGGACACAAACTAATCTCCCTAACTTCAACAAGAAGCTAGAACAAAATAGGGCATAATACAAGTTTCTCCTTATATTTCACTGTCATATAAACTAATTCATAGAGGGACAAATGACATACAATTTAAACGACGTTTCATCCTCGCTAGTGTCGTCCTTGCTCCATCTTTGGATTTGCGGGATGGTGAACCTGTTAAGAATCACAAACCAACAAAGAGAGAGCACAACGATATATATATGCCAATGAAGTCTATGTATAAGATCAAGGAGTTATACAATAAAACTAGAGACACCTTTATAGGGAAGAAATGTATTACTGCATTATATTGAATGAAAGTAGAGAATACAACCCATGCCTTGATGTTGCAGGGTCCCTTCCAATGACCCTTTGCTTCAACACACACACCTTTGCTCCAATGCTTTTGATGAAGAACATTCACAACCTGACTTGGAGAGCAAAAGCAAAGTTGTTTCAAGTACAATCTTCGACAAAATTCTTCATGCATAATCCAACCTAGCCTTTCCCATAAGGGATCCCTCTTTATATAGGGTGAAAGAGGGATGGATGAGGAGATTAGTATGGTCCCACTAAATCAAAGAAGTGAGTAAGATCCAAACCGATCAAAGGCCACCTCATCTTCTAGAAGATTCCCTTCTAGAACTTTTGTGAATTTCATCTTTTTCTCTTGTTTGAGCATCGTTGCACCCTATGCACAAGAAGCCTGTGGCGATGCCCTAGTCCAATTTTGGTGCAGTGTGTGATGATTAAGCATCGTTGCAACCCAAGCATTTAGCAGGGTGCAAAGATCTCCTTTGATATACTTTTTAAGGAAAGAAAGATGATTTACTTCTTCATGGAGAAAGTCTCATTTTGCTCACTCGAGGGAACATAGAAGTGAGTTATGCACATATCCTCAGTTTATTACAGGCGTGACCAAAATAATGTGTAACATTCCTGAAACATCTCATCATATTGGTTAACAACCTCATATAAATCATATTTCAACTTTGCATCACAACGTTGGAAAGCTTCTTTTTCAACATTGTCTTTGGGTTTGATCATGAAAAGGACAATTTTTTTACTAGCATTGACTAATCTCTTCATTTGTCCAACATTTACAAGTGACAAATTCAACTTCTTTGTATGTGCTCTAACAATGTACTCAACTCCATTTTTAAACAAATGATATTTGTTCTCATGATGATGAAATATTGCTCTCCTATCATATAAATATGGGCTTCCCAACATAATACCACAAATATCCAATGGAATAAGATCATGCTCTACCTCATCTATAAAGTTTGCAGTGATGGAAAATCTAAGTTTACATCTTCTTGTCACATGCAATTTGGCATTGTCACATATCCAATCTAGAGGGTAAGGTTTAGGATGTGGAGTAGTTTCCAATTTTAATTTCTTGACGGTGTCTTCCAAAATGAGGTTTGCTTGAGATTCAGTATCAAGTAGAGTATCCATCTTGATATGCTTTGAAATAACCCTTATGTGGAAAATCTCTATTCTTTCTTTTTTTTGTTGAGTTTCATTGAAGCTACTACTTGAAGAACTAGTACTTGTAATAGAGTCCTTACCTTGAAAACCCATGGCTGTGATTTTTGTTTCATCACCCGAATCAGATCCTAAATCTTGTTGTATAGTTGCAACAGTCTTTGGTTTCCCCTTGTGATTGAACTTTTTGGGTGTCTTTTCAGGATGATGTTTCCAACAATGGTCTTCATCATGGCCATCTTTTGACCAGTGTTTACATATGCATTTTTCTCCCTCTTTCTTGACTAACGCATTCTTCTTTCCATTTCCTTTGAACTTCTTCTTTCCTTTGTCTCCATTATAAAATGGCTTCATGTTTCCCTCTTGAGGTTTGTTTCTCCCTCTTGCTTCCAAATGAGTTGCGTGTACACAAACTTCATCTAGATTTGTAGGGTTAAACATAAGTATTATGTGCCTCAAGTAGTTATGCAATCCTCCAATGTATTTGAGTAAAGTTTCTTGAGAAGGTAAATCTATACCCAAAATCAAAGATCTTCTTCTAAATTCTTGAGTGTAGCTTTGCACATTTTTCCCTTTAGCTTGTCTAAAGTTTTTCCAATCCATAATAGCTTTCTACATGTATGCTAATGAATAAAATGGTGTTTTAATTGCAACAATAAAATCATTCCAAGAGGATAAAACTTTACCATGTTTCTTCATGTCCTCTTGAGTTTTGGCCTCCCACCAAATGAGTGTTGCACTTTCCAAATTAAGAGAAGCAAGTTGAATCTTAGTTTCATCATCTTGGATTCTTTGTATCCTACAATACACTTCAATTTGATGAATCCAATCATCCAATTTCTCAGCATTTACCTCTCCATTGTACATAGACAATTCAAACTTAATATCAATCTTAAGCAAAGGATTTTGTGGAGGAATTTTACCATGTTCTTTTGGAGAATTTCGAGGTGGTTGTGAAATGGTAGAAGAAGTGGAAGATGGAGGTGACGGAGGTGGAGTATCACCATTCCCTCCATTTCCTTTTGGATTTTTATCACCACTATCTTCATTACCTCTTGGAGGATTTGAGCTTTCACCTTGCAACCTTGCATTTATTTCTTCAAACAAAACTTTCACCATTTATGTCATATCATAAAAAAAAATTCTGAAAGTTTCATCTTCTGAAGTAAGAGTTTCATGAATCTCCCCACGATCCATACTTGGTGAATGCCTCCTTGAAGCTTGAGGTGATTGTGTAGTTCTCCTTCTTGAAAGTTGAGAACTTGGCTCTACAAGTTGACCTTCTTCTCTTGTGATCTTCAACCTTGTAAGCATCATAAAACAAACACTTGCAAAAAATCAAACCTTCAAAAACCTATGCTCTGATGCCAACTTGATCTGAAAATGAAAAAGTCTTGTGTGTACAAATTTGCAAGTGAAATAGTTATGTGACGTAGGAAATGGGATCAAGTTGCAAACACATAAACTTAATGAGTTTTTACTTAACATGAGTAGCATAAACATACATAACATCCATCAAAAGTAAACACATTAACACAACAAAATGATAAAGGAGTTCACCCCTCTCTTGGGCTACATCTCCTGGTCCAACATCCAATGGATCATTTTCATGAATTCTCAAAGTGTAAAAAATAGTGCTTTACAATGCTCATAATGCAAAATAGATGACTTCAATGGCTCCAGAATGTCCAAAAACCCTTATATGGGCTCTTCCTGCACCTGGTTTGGCCAAAAACCTAGAAAAATACAAATCTGGATGTTTTTCCTCGTTAGCTTGTTGTCTCTGCTCGCCAAAACGCCCCTGTGTGTGACTAACCCAACTCATGAGCATTTCCCATGCCAAAAACCCAACACATGTGCCTGTTCCGCAAATGGTGGCATAATGTCGAATGCTTACGAGACCCGACATCTTTTCCAACAGAGGTGTCGGTCGTACGGCCCATGTGGCCTGGCGTCGACCTAAAATGTAGCACCCACCGAATAACCGTTGGAATGTTTGTCGCTGCTATTCATGTGGTAAAGGTTACGTATATGTGACCGAGGGCTGAGGCTAGGCCCCGACCCTTTTGCTCCCGGACAAAATTGTATTGCAACTTTAAATATAAGTTTAACACCTATAGGTTAAGAACCAACATGGGGGTGGGTTGGTAGCCCAGTCTCTACCAAGACTATGCCACTACCAGAGGTCCCAGGTTAGGACCCATGGACTCCAACAAAATTTTTACACCAATAACCAATGACGGGGTGCCGCGTGGCGGCCCCTGGCTGGGCCACGTGGTACCTTCCCATTCGCTCTATGCATGCCATGTGTTGACCACCCATTGGTCCACGTCAACCACTACCAAATCAACACCTGCCACGTGTCCAGTATGGTCTCATGCCACGTCAATAGTACAGTCTGCAGGGTTAGACTGTACGGACTGTTCAGACTGTACAATCAACAAATTTATTCCTGTTTGGCAAAGTGGACAGAACACGATATCTCTTGCATACGATGTCCGTTTGAGATCGTTCAAGCTGTGATGGGATCGTGAGGACAAGATCTACGGCATGAATCCATTTTCAAACAATTCTGAGCAATTTGATTTTTGAGCATATTTTGATCCGCTAGATCAGTTGAGAGAGTCAACACAAAGACCTTGTTGAGAGAGTAAGGTGGGGATCTTTGGTGAGATGGAAAGATCAAGAGAACCTTGATGGGAAATCAAGGTCAGGTAATTTTGACGAGAGGTCAAGGTCGAGAGACTTTGGTTAGAGACCAAGGTTGAGGATAACAAAGAAGGACTTTTGTTTGAGTGAGGAGTGTAGGAACAAAGAAGGACTTTTTCTTACACTAGAGTGAGGAGATCTCACAGGTTGGGTGAAGATATTTCATCCAAGTATTGATGTAGAGAGGGTTGGATCACAAAGGATTGTGATTCAAGATATTGGATAGGTGGAGAAGTACTTCCATCTAGAGGTCATAGAAGTTAAGGAGAAGAGAGAGTAGAGGCAGTTGCAGGTGGGTTTTAGAGAACAGAAGTCAAAGAAAAGCACAATGTCGTATGAAAGTTATCATATGATTTTACCATACGTGTACGCGGGTCTCAGTGGAGATAGTCACGTATGTACATGGGTTTGTTGAAGAAAAGTCACGTACATCTTGGGAAACATGTTGGTACATGGTCGTACAACAACACATGAATTTTCAGGTTTGTCTGTAGTGTATATTTCTCTTAGTGGGTCATCTTCCCTATTACGGGAGCCCTGATTTAACCTTGATAAAAGCATCTTAGAACTGGATTTCCCTCCACGGTTTTTGAAGGGGTAGTTTACCCGAAAATATTGTGTCTTCTGAGGAAGATTTTGGTTTCCTAGTTTATGCTTCCATTGCATGTTTAGTTGATTACTCAGTTGTGATTTTAGTAGATAAAGAGATTTTATTTGAGCTAAATCTCGGGTCTTGAGTAGAGGATGAATATCAACATGGTATTAGGACATACCAATGGTTGATTCCTAGAGTTAAATTCAACAAATTGCATGTGGACCAATCGATAAAGGGATGAATTACTATATAATTTGAGGAGTTCTTATCATAAAACCAATTCTTGAGTGCTTGAATTATGTTCCCCCCCAACCCATTTTGTCAAAACTTTACTCATGTTTCTAATCCATATTTTTTCATGAAATGGCAGTGAAAGAATGCATGGTTTAATGATTCAACATGTTCTAGACATCGACGCCATTGACTTGTACTTTCTAATCCTCTCCTTTCTAAATTGTCCCAAGTATTTTCTAGAGGCAACCACATGAAAATGCACATTTTTTTATTGAATTTGAAATTCCCAAAGTTTGTTGCACAGAAGATGTAGTGTGTGCTATTATAACAACATGAGCAAAAATGAATGGGATTTTACCCTATTTAAGCACACGATCTTCCTATCTCAACAAAATACCTTATTTGATGTAAGGAATCACTTGTCATGTCGAGAAATTCACCCTTAAGGCATCCTACTTCCCAACTATTAGTTGACTATGGAAGATAGACATTAGACATATTGAAGCAACCTTTGACTGTAAGGATTTCAGTAATGTGATAGACACTTATTGATGGTGGTTTATTGGGTCAATGGAAGTCGGTAGTCGATATAGCCCCCACCGGGTGCAATCCCTACCAAGTGATATGTTAGTGCTTGTGCTTGTGGATGCATGTCGATGCACACAACATTGCTTAGGGCTAGGTGCAAGTCCTTTGCAAATTTGGTGGAATAGATAACCCCCACTTACATTTGCTTAGCTGAATGAAACCAAACTGAATGGTGTTAATGCTTCCACCACCAAATTTGGTGTCGTTAGCCTCATTGTGATAACATGGAGCTAGCATAGAAAAAATTGATTAACATCTAATATTTTGGCCATAGACACCTAGATATCTCTTCTCAACCTCATAGATTTTCCATTTTCAAAATTACACACAAGATGTTCCACTAGATCAAATCACCAAATTGAATTTTTTCAATTTAAGGAGAATCTTAGATTTTCCTCGGAGTATGAATCCATTGCATCAAGTACATTGGGTAAATATGTTTTTGGAAAAAAATCCCACTTCACACCTCTACATCATGAATAAGAAGCCATGAACTCTTACTAGTCCCTGCCATGGGACTATAGCAATGAGTTTGCTTTTGATGTGACATTGATGTGACAATAATTTGCCTTTTACCATAAATTTGTGTATGCAATGTAATGTTTAACATAGGAAACAAATATATATTTTTTGATATAATAAAAATATTTGTGTTTCTCATTTCTAATTGGTTGATAGAATTGAAGTGTTATTGCTCCCTTCACATCTTTCAATATGTGGAATTAATTACATAATCACTAATCACCACATCTAAATCTAAAAAGTTGTACTTTGTATTTACTATTATGCATTATTATATTTATATTATATTTATTATCTAATTTATTATTTATTATTATATTTATAATATATTTATTATATTTATGAATATTATAGTTCCATTCAGCTTACGGTTCATTATACATTTTGAATAACAAACAACCCTCAATTATTATCTTTTGACAAAAAAATATTTATTACTTGTGCATTTAGTTATATTAAGTTTCATTGTTCAACATGTATTTCCCAACTAACTCGGCAGGGACTGAGTTGCCATGCAACCCTTGTTTGTTAAAGCTTTAAAAAATATACTCTTCAATCCACATCCCTTCTTAATATATATTCTCAAATCCTCACTCAAAAAAAGTGCTTTTAAATCCAAAAAAAGCACCATTACCTATCGTAAAAAGGGCATCAATGAAAAAATTCAAGGAACATTGCCCGTGTAACATTAACAAGTAAAAGGATCGCTAACAAAAGCATCGCAAACATGACATTAATATTGGAAATGTTAGGAAAGGATTTTAAACAATGTGAAATAAAAATTCATCCAAGGGCTCCAATTTACAATGAAGATAGGTTTATTCTCTTTAAGTAAATAATGTTCAAAGGCATAAAATTAAAGATTTTAACACAGGAAGGTTAGGGAGGTGAATTGATTACATATGGTTTTCTTTTAGATTGTGAAACTTTGTTGGAAGAACATTGTAACAAGGGCTGCATGGTAGCTTAGTCCCTACCAAGTAAATTTGGAAATGAAGATGATAGTTAACCCCCTATAATTATTGATGAAGAAGATGATGATTACGTTGAAACATGAACAATATGCTAAGAAATGGGCTAGTTTTATAATCTTAAAAGAAAGCAGCTTCTTTGAGGGGTTTTGTTATTTTAAACTAGAAAAATTAACACAAATTATAATTTTGGGATTAACTTGAATTTCCTTCTAATTAAACTAAACAAACCAAATGCAAATCTCATTTAAAAAAATAAACATTTCAGGTTTTATAATATATATTTTAATATATATAATATTTTAATGTGTTAACATATATATTATAAAATATATAATATATATTGTAATTTATATAATATTTTAATATGTTATGACATGACACATATCCAACACAAAACATTACTAATACCCATAGCTATATAGCTCTAGTCCTTGTCGTATCATGTTACAGCTTTTTATATTTCTTATTTCTTTATTTTAATTTTGGAATGGGATAAAATTAGAATGGAAACCAATAAATGAAGAAAACTATATTGTCAAACCTTATGACGCTCCCGCAAGCAATTAATTACCTTGCATCCTTCAGTTTACCCAACAATCCAAGTTTACGGAGAAGTCAGTTTGTAATTAATTATGTACATCTAATAACGTGAAGCCTGCAATAAGACATCAAAGATATTAACCAATTAAATTTCGGAAAAATAATTTTTTTATTATATAAAAAAATACATATATTAATTTTCTATGTTATACATTGGCTATAGCACACAAATATAAAGTCAACGAGAAACTAATACATAATCAAAGAACAAACTCATTGCTATAGTCTCAGACCTTTGACAGAGACTAATAAAAATGAGTTGAAAGTACTACCGTAGACCATATAAACATAAATTGATATGCAATTTTTTTTAAATGTTTACACAATAAATTCAAATTTATAATGTAAATTTTTTAATTTATAAAAATTCAAAGTGAAATGAATTTACAATGATATTTTTATTTTCATTATCTTTTTTTTAATGTGACACCAATGTATCCCACTTTTATAATGTCAAAACTCAATTCATTTAATTGAATACACCAACGTAAAAATTCTATAGAGATGTAATTAACATATTCATTATTACATAGAAACACATAGCTATCCGGATATAATTCCATATTTTCAGCCTAAAATGTATGTCAGCGGAAGCCATGAAAAATGAAAAGAGAAACGGGAAGAGTACAACAAAGCTTCTCGCAGCACATACTGATTGATTGGTGCACATAAACATACATTGGGAAAAGTATGTTAGTGTGGTGGTGTAATAAGTCTGTTATATATATATATATATATATATATATATATATATATATGTTAGATTTAGTTTTTAAGTGGACAAGGATGCATTGACTATCTGCGTGATGGCTGATAAATTTGTATTTTCTTTGACTATCTGCGTGATGCATACAGCACACCAATGTATTTGCTTGACATCTGCGCACAACATTCAGCATTACACAGGCCACTGTAGCAGTCACTTGATTGCTGATTTTGTAAAACCATTATATACTATTGAATATAATAGAGTAACTTTTCCCATGGAAAAAAAAGTGGACAAGGAATAGTTGTACAACCAATTAGAATTTGTTATTGATTATGCAATTAATTGTGTACATCCCATCAATAAGACATCAAAAATATTAACCAATTAAATTTCAGAAAAAATATTTTTTTATTATATAAAATAATACATATATTAATTTCCTATGTTATACATTGGCTATAGCATACAAATATATAGTCAAGGAGAAACTAATACAGAATCAAAAAACAAACTCATTGTTATAGTCCCAGACCTTTAGCAGAGACTAATAAGGTGAATAAATAATAATAAAAAACTACAAAAGGCATAGAAAATTATTTATAAATTACAAATTAATAGTTAATAACTAATTTTAAAATATGTGCCCAATAATTTCAACAATGAGACAATAAAAAACAATCAAATACAAAATGCATGAGAAAGCTAAGGAGGCAAATTTATTACATATGGTTTGGGTTAATAACTAATTTTAAAATATGCTATAATTTAATGTGACCAATAATTTCAACAATGAGACAAGCAAAAACAATCAAATACAAAATGCATGAGAAAGCTAAGGAGGCAAATTTATTACATATGGTTTTCTTCTGGATCGTGAGATTTTTTTGGAATAACATTATAATAAGGTGAATAAATTCAAAAAATAATTACAAGAATAATAGAAAATGATTTACAAATTACAAGGTAAGTATCAATCACTAATTTTAAAAGATGTTGCAATTAAGTGTAACTAGTAATTTCAACAATAAGACAAGCAAAAACAAGTAGATAAAAAAGACAAACAAAGAAGAAAAATTGATAAGATTTTGTTAGAGAAATATAAAAGTTATTTATCTAAGAAAGTAATGTCAAACGTTGCTTACCAGAGTCAAATGATTGGACCAAAAGGAAGTATCAATTCCAAAGGTCAATAAAGAGGGATCTATCGACCTAATTAAATCAAGTATGGTTTTAGAAGTTGAAATTACAGATAAAGAGACTTTTACATGATTGATAAAAAATAGAAATAAAAGTATCGTTATTGATGAAATATTATCGCCTGACAAAATGACATGAGTATACAATAAAGGTTTGAATACACAAATAGAAAATAACCAAGAGTATTTTGGAATCAAGATAAACAACCAAGGTACAAGGATACCTTATTGTCACCCTAATCACAATAGGTGTTGCATTGATTAGTCAACTTACCAGTGTTAAAACAACATTCTCCATGCATTCGAAAGAATCAAATTTTCAATACCACTTGGAGTAATAACCAAGAAAGTTCAATGCAACAGGGGGAGGCTCTCATCTCCTCGAGGCTAAAGTTAGCAGACGCGCGGCCGCCGATATTCTCTCCAACCCGGTGCGCCTATACTCTCCTTGATCTAGTCATGAAAGTGGGCTCGTGGGAAGGACAGGGATGGATATGGGTTAATATCTCCACCCAACATAAGAATTACTCCGCGATTATGAGAGTTGGTACTGCAACAACGAGCCATTACTTCAAGGTGAGGTGAATGCATCTCATCATTCTACATCCCGATAATGCTTGGTACTTGAGCATGAAGTGCATGATGTATTTCAGTGGCAATGTCCCTTCGTTAGCTTATTTCAGTGGCAAGGTCCCGACAATGGTTCATTCCAATGAGGCTTGGGACACGAGAGACAGAGTCACTCTCAATGGTGGCATGCATCCTCTCCTTGTCAGGTCTGTGTCTAAGTCGACTTTCTTGGTTTATCTGTCTGCAATGACTCTGTCTTGTGGATATGTCTAGTTTTCCAGGCGAGGCAGTCGTAACCCACTTGTCCCGACCTACTCGAGCACTAGAAGTTCTTAGCCTCCCATTTTGCGCGCCATGTTGTCTACATGTAGAGAGGGAATTTCGAAGGGTCACCCCATTGAGAATTTAGTAGAACCTGGAGTCTGTTCAAACTACAACTAGAGAGGAAGGAGATACCATCCATGACTGGGAGGTGGATGCCGAAATTGCGAACTGGGTGCCAGACACAAGGGCTTCACAAGGCCGAGACACTAAACATCAGAAAACAATAGACTTATTTTGGCATATAAAAACTTTCTTGGGTTACATTCTCCTTGATAATGATGGTGATAAAGAGATAATGCAGGAGAAAATGCAGGACATGCAGCTTCAAATTTAGAATCTTCAAGCCTGCATTGACACCCAGGTCGCTCTAGAAGGCAATCAATTAACATAGGGGTCTCACTTGTAGGTATGCCCAGGGGACACCCAACAAGGCGACACATCAACATTTTGGGTTTCAGATTTCCCAGAGGGGGCACGTAGGCCCCTTCCCTCTCATTTGTCTATAATGACTTATACTCAATCTTTTTTTGCAATTTTTGTGTTCAGTCCAAAAAAAGGACAATATTAGGTTAGATAGATATTGGGTGCTAGTTTATCAAGATGCTAGTCTCTTTTTGCTAAAAAAATTGGATCAAACAGTTTGAATTGACAATCTTCTTTACTACTATTGGTCTGGTTTCCCCAATGGCAGGCCAACGACAGTGAAGTTTTGGTATAAATTTTCTTTGTCAATAATACAATATAACTAGCTTTGTTTATCGACAAAAAAAAAATCAAGAAAGTTCAATTGGAGAATCAAAACAACAAACAATCCCAAAAAGGATCAACCTAGGATGGATCGATCATTTTAAAACATAATAATTTTGCAGGAACTAGAGAATATCTCATCACCTCAACCCATGATAATTTCAAGAGTATCCCATCAAAGATCTTACCATATTAAGGCACATTTTAGAAGAGAAACACACTTCGGTGTAAACAATACCCTTCTTTATTTGAGGATGACTAGCATTTTTATCAAAGGAGGACTTATAATGTATATGATAATAAAAAATAAATATATAAATGATTTGTATCTAGTGTGCAAGTAAAAATCATGCAATAACACTTAAAAAAATATTTTCAAAATGAAAATTCAAAATCCATTTAAACTTCTAAATTTATTACAATGTATTTGCAAATGTGTGTAGTTTTATTATTTGATATTTAATCATAGTAGAAAAAATTAAAACAACAAGCATACACAATAACATTCACATAATACACATGTCTTTTCCTCATCTTTTCAAGGAGAACCCTCATGGGAAACAAACTCCATTTATTGGAAATTTTAGAGAGAAGTCGGTCAATGGATATTTAGATTTGCATATTGTTATCCCCATTTTGTGGGATGACTAAGGAGATTATGTCTCGAGTCTCGAGGCCCTCATGTTGTAGATATGGAGTGTCAATAGACTACATGACCAACATTATCCACTTGCATAGATGGAAACCCTTCTCACCACCACAAAGGTCATAGATTTTCGGATGGCATCCACCACACCAACTGGCTTCCGAGAGGCACTGGGCCTTGCTCCATGAGGTACAAGTCAGGTATTATGGTGAGTGTCATTTCAATATTTGAGGTATTTGAGTATATTGTATCTTAGACTGCTCTAGATTTCATGACATATGCTTGGACATTATGACTTTTGCTCTGTTTCACCTTGGTGGTTGACATTCTGCCCTAGTAAGTGGTCTTCCTTGGGAATGAGTTTGCTACTAGGAACTCCCTTGAAGAGCCATCGTACCGTTCCCGACCATACTTACCACTTTTCATCACTTACACCCCCCATTTCCTTGTCTCTTGGGATTTTAGGGCGTATTGACCCAAGAAGGGGTTGTCCCTCATTCTATGGGAAGAAGGGGATGAAGGCCCATAGGGATTGTTGTTGGGTAAAAGATAAAAACCTATGTATAAACCTTCCATATGATTTTCCCAGGTATCCCCTGAGAAAGCAATGAAACACTTATTTGAAAGAATAGGGGGACCCACAAGAATAAATAATATAATGCCTAGGGGGTTAGTTGGAGGATAGGAGGTCTTATCATGAGCCAACCTATGACGATCATGGGTATCTAGTGGTATGAAATTACCATCATATGACCACCAAGCCAGGGTAGTGGCTCTTAGTTGCATAACTGAAAAAAAGGGGGGCCTCATCACGAGCCAACCTTCTCATTTAGGCAAAGTATTTGTGAGTGACACTGTCATCTTCTGGACACCACTCCAGGACAATGGCCTTCAAATCATCCCTAAAACATGAAAGAAACAAAGAGTGTCAAAATGATGGGTTTGGAAAAAATTGCATTTGCAAATAAAGGTGCCACACACCCTCTATAAAGGCACCCATGAATGAGACACTACAACCCCTTGTATGTCATGAACCCCATGCCCTTTGAGTCTTGGTCCTTAACCACTTCATCCACTTTGCATGGCTTAGAGAGGGATCTCTTGGAAACACTCATTGACCTAAGGTAAGATCTACCCAATAGGACACCTTGTCAGCCCTCCCATATCTTCGCTTGGAAAGTCGCATAATGTCTTTGAGCACTTAATTATTTGAGAGGGTAATCTTTGATGCACATGCTTAGGTGGCTCCTTTATTGACTTGATTTANGGGGTTAGTTGAAGGATAGGAGGTCTTATCATGAGCCAACCTATCACGATCATGGGTATCTAGTGGTATGAAATTACCATCATCTGACCACCAAGACAGGGTAGTGGCTCTTAGTTGCATAACTGAAAGAAAGGGGGGCCTCATCATGAGCCAACCTTCTCATTTAGGCAAAGTATTTGTGAGTGACACTGTCATCTTCTGGACACCACGCCAGGACAATGGCCTTCAAATCGTCCCTAAAACATGAAAGAAACAAAGAGTGGCAAAATGATGGGTTTGGAAAAAATTGCATTTGCAAATGAAGGTGCCACACACCCTCTATAAAGGCACCCATGAATGAGACACTACAACCCCTTGTATGTCATGAACCCCATGCCCTTTGAGTCTTGGTCCTTAACCACTTCATCCACTTTGCATGGCTTAGAGAGGGATCTCTTGGAAACACTCATTGACCTAGGGTAAGATCTACCCTACATGACACCTCGTCAGCCCTCCCATATCTTCGCTTGGAAAGTCGCATAATGTCTTTGAGCACTTAATTATTTGAGAGGGTAATATTTGATGCACATGCTTAGGTGGCTCCTTTATTGACTTGATTTACTTATCATGATATTTTGACTTGAGATCCTTAGAGGGCATGTTTATTTGTCTTTGCATGACCTAGTTGGCGAGTAGTTTTGGAAGAACAAGTCTAGTTTGGGCTTCCATGGGGCTTGAAGCCCACAGGTGGATTCCAAGGGCCCGCATACCTGATGAGAGAGAGATACCTTCAGAGGCCTAGAAGACATTGTGGATATCATAACCTAGCCCTCACATGCCAAACGTTTTGTTTAGGAGAGGAAAAACTTCACCTTTGGAAGCATGGCATCACCTACGAGGGTTAGGGTTTGGTGGTGAGGTTATCATTCACTGGCACAAGGAAGTTTTGAGGAGAATGAGGCTTTGACCATGAAGAAAATGACTTTGATGATTGACATGTGGCTTTGGGAAGCCTAACTACACTCCTCCAACACCAACGACTTGCTCCTAATGTCAAAACGTTCCCTAAAGGGGTGACGTCACCTTAAGTTAGGGTTTCTTTTTGTGTAAAAGTAAATTTTAAGTGAATTGTTTAATATTATTTTGTTAAAGGGGCAAGATTAGGGTTGTTGACCCCTAGTCTTGTGGTTTAACCTAAAATTATGTGGACAAACTATTTGGAGACATTTTGTATAAATAGAGATCATAAGATCTCATTTCATGACATAACTATCCCTTTGTGAGAAGTGTTGGACTGGATTTTTTGCTACCTTTGGCTACTTCTCTCTCTTGTGATCTTGTTTATGACTATGTCTTTGGTTATTGGTTGATGGAAGTTATGTGCTAGCCTTGGAAGGCTTCTTTCTAGCTATTGTGGTGGTTTGTCTTAGCTTTTTTCCTTGAATTGGTAAGGTCTTTTACATTGTGCTATCATTTGTTATTCAAGTCAAGGTTATTTGCTAGAGCTAGGTGGGAAGTATAAAGGCATACACCCCCACCTTAGTCTCCATCATTATA
>JASDQU010172694.1:14378-28992 GCA_032191745.1 Picea mariana
AACAACCAACCACAAAAACTATAAAATCCAAAAACCCGAAAAAAAAAATATCAAAAGAAAAATCAATTATTTTTATGCATGGTCTAGTGAATGGTTAATGTTATATCTTACTTTGAAGACATATTGAACAAGGGATTATGCTTCATTGTTTATCTTTAACCCTAAGAAGGAAAATTGGTCCTCCCTCATTGTGATTTAAAAATTGTTCTAACATCTTGTGGGTTGATTTAAGGAGTTCTTTAAGTTTAGAAATTGATTTGCAGCATTATAAATCAGATTTGGTGAAAGCCTAAAGCCTAGGGTTTGGTGCTTTAAAGGTGTATTCTAAGCCTCTCATAGTCTATACTTCATTTCTAGATTGTTTTTCAAGCTTATCTAACATATCTAGTTGTGAAATGAATCTCCCAGTTGCTTAATTATGTTTATATTTTTTTGGGAGATTCTCTTTGTGAAACCCTAAGGGGATTCACCATCCTTTCTTACAAGTTTATGTTAAGTTCATGATCACAAATAAACTAAGTTTGTAATTTATCTATATTTTAGACTTAGAACATAATAATTAGCTCCTAAACCTATTTATATTGGGGGTGGTTAATGTCCTTGTTTTATATTGGATATTCTTTGAGGCATCTCATAACTTATTAGGCATTGGTCCATCTAATCGGATATCGAGGTCTTTCTTTTTGAAGTGAATATTTTGCAAGACAACAACTTACTTGACATGTTTACTTCATTTAGATTGGGATGCCCACGCTGCTTCTTGGGCTGGTCTAAAGTGAAGGGGAAAAGTATTGAAGTGATAGTGGTGTGTTTCCCAAGTGTGTTTATCTTAGAACCAGAATCGGGGCTCTTACAAGGGTGTTAATTTGGGCAGTAATATGATTTATATTTAGAATTAGCACATATGCTCAACTATTAAGTATTGGAGTTCCACTTATGCAACCAACATCTTCCYGAMMTAGAGKTGGTATAACACATATTAGAGTTGGMTTTAGTTGTKTTTGTGATARTMTAATTTYATTCASAATAAAAKMTCAYTCTATTCTCTTCAAAATCATTATCTAATTGAATGAAATTTCAAATAARTGAACATGAAACTCTAATATGATGAAWTTTCTAATTTCCAATACCAACTAAAGAAAATGYCATATTGCTAAYTAAGATTTCGACTGAATATCAMAATAAACATTATTATTRCAAGAAATGTTTATGGTGTCTCGTTGACTACTCTAAAGCTTYRYRATATATGGGTAGTATTCATGACAATCATATTCTCAAACATTTTCAGAACATATTGCAGACAAGTGTGGAGCAATAATCTCAAGAACAAAATTACTATTGTTGTGCAAATAGTAAAACATAATGGTTTGTATTACCATTTCTCATAGGTAGGGATGAATACTAGATTTCAACCAATTTATCCCATGAATAAGAAAATTGTTTGATTGAGAGAAACAAGTTACAATAGATAATAGAGCCTACATAAAATAGAGGAGTCGGTGTCATTCATGATAAGAAGATTACTCATGTGCATGAG
This sequence comes from Picea mariana, assembly GCA_032191745.1. NCBI lineage: Eukaryota > Viridiplantae > Streptophyta > Pinopsida > Pinales > Pinaceae > Picea > Picea mariana. The sequence continues at coordinate 15,916 of JASDQU010172694.1, forward strand.
TAGATATTATTGCAATTTCTCTTCCAACTATTCAAAATAGAGGAGTCAATGTCATTTATGTTCAGAATCTTACTCATGTGCATGAGCATATATTATTGCAATTTTTCTTACACAAAGCACTCATTGCTCTTGATGATTTGTCGCTCTTCTAGTTGTCAATAGGTAGTTGCTTAATTATCCTTAATATTTTTCTCACGGCTAATAACTTATGTGCATTAAGAAATGTTTATATTGATAAGTTGGAAAATAAGTAGGAGGTTTTCTCTTGAACTACTTACATGAAGCTCATGCTTGAATGGTGTCATCTTTACAATATGTTTTAAATGCTTGGCACACTTGAGTAAATGATAGTTTTGAAAACAAAAACAGTGCAGATCATGTTTAAAGCTTACAATATTACCCAAAACTTCCATTGTTGGTTAATTCTTGCAGAGAACAATTGTCACATTAAAGTGTGTCTGCTCAGAGATTCATGGGTAGTTGACCATTAACGCAACTCGTGGGAAGACAACCCTTAGCAAGAGCCCTATTGCTTTGATATCGTTTGGGTTAAAAATAATAATTTAATACATATATCAATGAAGTTGACACGTATACATGTTTAGAATTTTATAAAGTATTTGTTAAACAATATTTATTCAGTTAATTGAACTTTATGGATATAAACTTTGTAAAAAATATTTATCTTGTTGCTTGAGTTTTTAAAATTTTAAAATGTTCAAAGTTTTGAGTGGACACTCCATTATCATCGAGGAACAAATAAAGCTAATATTTATCCTATCATATCTAATTACTAATAATTTTTAATTTTATATAATAAATTTCTCATTGATTTTAATCATTGACTAATTTTTGTATAATAATAATACTAATAATAAATCTTCCATCCATTAGTAATTGTTGTAGTCTAAATGTTCTACGTTTTAGCCCTTTTCCGGAGATATTTTCCTGAAATCCATCTAGAAATTGGTGTATCTATAGATTTGAGTGGTTAAACAACAAAAAAATGTGATTTTGTGCTGATTTATGTGGTTGGATTCTAGTGAAAAAGGCAAAAACATAGAATAGTTAGACAATGTCGTAGTAATTTATATAATAATAAATTTTATATTATATAATTACTTAATATAAATGGATATAGGTGACATTACAGAGGTTATATATTTAATAAAGCCATATATTTTAACAAATTATATTTAGTATCACTATTAGAGTTGGAGCAATAGCTTTGACATTTGTTATATTRAAAATTTYTGGAGTTATAGTAGATATGATGTCTTTTCTCGACATTGATGTTGATGTAGGGGACTATCAGAAGAAATTGAGATAAATYGATGCTTTACAAATGGCGGTTTGTGTAGAGGCAAGACAAGCTACTTAGTATGAGTTTTTGAAACAATATCGTTGTRTCCACGTTTAAAGGGTATTAATAATGAATGCAATTTAATTTTTATTTATAAAATAAAAATTATTTTTAGTCGGCATACCTTTTKCAATTGAAGATTGKTTCTTTCTCAATGTTGTATGGGCAACTAAGAAAGAAGTTCATACCTTTATTCAAGATGAATAGGGTTAATGTTTCCACTATTTTTATAGGTTGGATGAATATTTCATGAAAATGATGCAAAACGATGMAGAGTTACGTTTTCTGTGTTACATGGATGATCGCTTGAAGGAGAAGGAAAGGATATGTGAGAAACAAAATCCACATAATCGGATATGACTTTGCAACTAAAATAAATGTCAATTAATATTATATTTATTAGATAAATATTATATTTAAATAATTTTTTAATAAATTAATAATTTTTTAATATTTAAAAATTATATTTATTAGATAAATATTATATTTAAATATTTTTTAATAAATTAATAATAATGCATTTTTTAGTATTTATTAAACAAATACTTTAATGATAATTTGTACAATACATTACTTAAATAAATATTTCCTTTAAACAAACATTTAATAAGTTATTTAAATAAAAATAAAAACTAATATGTGGTAAAAAGCATATCAAATGCTATTAAATATTTTGATTAATAATAATGTAAAAAAAAATTATAAATATTAGATAAATATTATATTTAAATATTTTTTTTAATAAATTAATAATAATATAATTTTTTAATATTTATTAGACAAATACTTTAATAATAATGTGTACAATACATTACTTAAATAAATATTTCCTTTAAACAAATATTTAATAAGTTATTTAAATAAATATTTCCTTTTAAATTAAAATAAATGCAATATTTGCATTTTTATGCCGAAGACGTGTATAGGGACTGTTATCGCACAGTTTGTAGCTGGGAGAAAAGGCTATAAGATAGAAGGCCAAACTGGCGTAACAGGAACCTATCCCACCCAATGTCAGCACAATGGGAAGGTTCTTTCTCTTTAGGGAGGTTAGGCCCAGGGGAGATGTCCCCGATGACCTCGAGTTTTGAAGAGGCAAAGGGCTAACAGAACAAAGATAAGGTTTCCCCCCTTCACAAGTCACCACCCAAACAGATAGTCCGACCAAAGGCCAATTTAAAATAAACCCCCAAAGAAAGTATACCTGCCTAGAACAAAGCAACAACAAATTGATATATGCAAGTTATATCTCAATGGGGTTAGTACTTCATATAATAGATGACTATCTAAATAACATATATGTATATGAGCAATATGGTAATAAATATTGACAACGTCAATGTTTATCAATATAGCAATTAAAATAATGTCACTTCACCAATAAATACTGGAAAGATGTAGCATTCAATATAACCAATCAACACTTTATTTCATTTAATGCCTAAATCACCATTCAATTGCTTATAAAACAAAACATTGTTGCATCAATGATATAATAGCCAAGAATGACATCAGCACTTAGGGTTAGTAGGGTTAGCTAGAGCTAGGGTTAGTGTAGTCAGGGTTTCAATTCAAAGTGTTTGAGACTGTTGTGATCAAATTCACTTCAACGTTGGAGGACTTTAGATCAATGCCTTTAGGGTTTAATGGAGTCAAAAGTGAAGGACGCAAGGGTTGAAGGAGGATGGCTAAGGACTAGAGGGAAGAGTTCTGAAGTGTTTCTATGGCAGGGCCTCAGAATCAAAACCCTGGGGGAGAGAGGCTCACTCAATTGTTGCTATAGCAAGGCCTCGTGCTCTCTCCTCCTTCCTTAGGTTAATTTGGAAAAATGGCTAGCTCAAATGAAGCACCAAATCAAGACAAGAAATCTTAATGAGGGAGAGTGTTGCTACAACAAGGCTCTTTCATCAAACCCTAAAATAAAAACGGCCCTTAGTGTAGATAACCTAGGCCTGGGACGTCTTCTTCCTCTTGAATTCTAAATGGTACGGCTAGCAAAGGAGAGGAAGAAAAAGGAGTGTAGCAATGGCTAGGCTCTCTTTTTCTTCTTCAATGGCTGAAAGTTTCTCTATCAGGGGACATGAGACAAAGACCTACTTGTGTGCTTGTCACCTAGAGTTTTGATTCAGCAAATTATAAACATATGCAAGAAAATAAGACTACAACCATTCATTTAAGAAGTTTTGCAGAAAAATACTTACAATTCATCAAGAAATAACCATGCAAACCCTAGTTGTAACACCTTCCTTCAAGAGAAACACCATGAAATGCCAAAAAAGTCTTCCTTCAACAAGTGCGCCTTACTAAATCAGCCAAATACCCAAKATAGGGCRCAAATTTCATACCTCCTTATGGAGTGAATGAGTAGTGATGAAAAAATGAGAGTCAAAATCCCTCATTTATACAAAACCTTGACCTAATTTTACATTTTAGGTCAAGCAAAAGGAAGACAAGGCCAAAATATCAAATCATATTTTTTTTACATCAAATTGTCAAATCTAAACCCTAATCAAGAAAAAGGTAAGATGTCATTCCTTTCTAGGGTGACGTTAGCCCCAATTAGGGCAAATGTAGCCTCCTGAAGCAAGACATTAGCCCTCTTTGGGCTCCTCCAAGCTGCCACACATGCCAACTACCTTGTCCATCTGCCAACATGCCCATGATGACATCATAAGCCTTTTGGTGACGTCCTGGGCCATCTAGAGCCAACGTCCCACTGAAAATGGGTCAATCCCCCTAGGTCTAGCTGTGTTAGTGTGCCTCTGGTGGAACGTTCTCTTCTTCTTTGGTGCAAAGTCTCTGATCAATCTCTATCCTGTCTCTACCCCCTGATAGGGTCTCAGCATCCATCTGGTGGGCTCTTCAGTCCCATGGAGGTCTGAACTGATCATCTCCCCATATGTACTGATCCAAATGATACCTGTCCGTCGGGCATGTTCCTACACATCAAAATCTATGCTCTCCATGGGCTCATCAGTCACAGGGATCATAGCAATGTTAATCACATCTCATCATCAATATTATTAAACATATGCATAAAATCCCTAATACATCAGTCAATAACTCAAATATATTACACAAGCCTGCAATACAAGTTTGGAGAAAAAGGCAAGGCATCCTATTGGGCTAGTGTCCACAGGAAAAGGAAAGTTCTCGGAAAGACCTCATCCAAGCCATGTAAGTGGGTGATGTGGTCAGGGGATGTCCAAGCATGTGGGTGCAATGAAGGCCAAGCATGCAAAAAGTGTTACCTGTGTTTGCCTTTGTAGAAGGCGAGATGTACCTGTCATAGATGCATTCTTTCCAAGCCCATTCTTGCCTTTATTCTTTTTATTCTTTTATTCTTTTTTTATTTTTTTTTCAGGAGCTAATCAGGGGACACTGCCTTGGCATGGTGACCAGAGCTGACAATGTTACCCACAAGTACTTTCACAGAGATGAGAAGGCTGGATCGTGATGAGACCCCCTTTCCCTTGGCCATGCAGCCAAGAGTCACTACCYTGGCATGATAACCAGCTGGTGGCAATGTCATACTGCTAGGTACCCATGGAYCTAATAAGGTGGCTCGTGATGATATTCGTTATCCTCTTACTAGRTCTTGTTTTATTGTTTTTCTGGGTCCCTCTTGTTTCTTACTGAGAAACCTTTTATTTCTTTCTCGGGGATCCCTGGGCGAAGCATMTCARGGCTTTATTCTTAGGATTTTATCTTTTACCAGCTTGATTTTACCTCCTAGGCCTTTAGCCGCTTCTTCCCATGAGGTAAGGTGCAGTCTTGAAAATAGGTCAACCCAATGCTCGAACAAGGGGAATGGGATAAGTGAGTGGGAAGTAAGATGAAGAAGTGGTGCTATGATGGGAGCAGACGATGGATTTTTAGAAACCCCCCCAGTGGAAAACCAAAACCTATAGATAAAGGCTTGCTAGGGCACCCTGTTAATCCCCCCAAACAAGGTCAAGTGGGAAAATGTAAGATCCAAGCAGTCATTAGAAATAAAAGGAATCAGATGCATACATTTAAAGGTTTTAACCATCAAATGCGACACATACCATGATACCTGGAATAATTNGATGGTGATGGATGTTGTTGTTGCTGACAAGATAAAGATGATGGAAGAAGAAAAGGTGGGCCCTCCAGGGCCATGCTTAGGTCAATCCTACTCTCGGTACTCCATGTCTAGGACCTGTGGGCCTCGAGACATGATCTCCTAGTTATCCATGAAAAGTGGGGATAACAGGGACAACGTTTTTCTAAAACCAGTCAATCAAGCAAAACCTGTCAACCAATATCACCTACCACATCACCTATTCACATGTCCCCTGCCATATTTGTTGTATATCCAAATTCGACAATATTGTGGATATTTTTATGCAGAAATTCCTCTGTACTTGCTCGGCATGTTCGAGCAAACATTTCATGACCACAATAGAACCATTTGTTTAAATTCCTCAGTATACCTTCCCTTAGATCTCTTTGTTGAATCTACCTGCAATGATTTGTATGGATTTGGTCAAGCAATTGCGAAAGAATTTGTGATTTCATAGCATTTAGAACATCCACGAGGCATTGCAAGATTCCACGTTAATTGACATTTTCAACTGCAAAAGATTTTGTGATTTGACGACATTTAGAACATTTCTACATTGACTGGCTCGTACAACCACAAAAATATTGTGATTTTATGGCATTTATAACTTCCATCGATGTGTTGATATTCCACATTAATTGCCCTTGGTTAGGTCGTGGTTTAGTGGAGTAGTTGGAGTTTTTCTTAACTACTCTAGCTTCCATCTTCAACCTTCTCGTCTCTCTCATGGTCATTGGAATCCCATGAGCGACATCATGTCCCAAGAGTTTCATACTACTTCGCAAAAAGTAGAGTGCTTTCTTTTAAACAAAAATAGGTTGCATATTAGGTATGGGGAGCTTTCACTGCGTAGAGATCAGCATAAACAAACAACTCTGATACTTACAATATTGTTTTCTTCTTAACTTTCCAATATGGTTTTCTACTTACCTAGCTTCCATATTTATCCTTTCAGTCTCCCTCATGGTCATGAGAATCTCTTGAGTGACATCATCTCCCAAGAGTTTCATACTACTTTCACCAAAAATCGAGTGCTTCTTTTAAACAAAAAAATGTTGCACATCAGGCTTGGTGAGCTTTCACTCGCTAAAGATCAACATAAAAGACATATCTGATTCTTACAATCTCATTTTCTACTTAACTTCACAGTTTGGTTTTCTGCTTACATTGAATGTATATCCTCTCGGATTTGTTTGAACTAGAGGTTGGCATGCATATGAACTTTAAATACACATACCGCTACACCTGGCGGTAATCAACACTAAACACATTAGGACAGTAGGTAGTGGGATAGAGTGTAAAGGAAAATCGTTGGAATTTAGTATTGTAGAGTATAGGTTTCGCTCGCTCGATTCCCAAAATGTAAGAAGATCATCCTTGCGGAGAGAAGCCCTGGAAAATTAGGTCCCAATTTTCACTAACTAATACACCATGGTCATTGCACACATGTTCTTTCTTGATTTCGAATCTTTAGCATATACCTTCTAAATATTTGGTGTTTACTTTGGATTAAATTTAATTGTTTTCTATTTACCTGGGTTTTCTTAACTTATTTAGGATTTTTAATTGACGAGAATGATTAATATTTTTTCCTCAACGTTTTTTTACCTATTTAGGATCTTTTTTGCACGAATGAGAGTGATTAATATTTCTATAAAATTATTATTGAAATTAATATTTTGATCTAAAATATATATTTATTTGAGTGTATGTTTGTGGTGTTTATAGATGTATATTTATTTTAAGAATTAAATGGTCTTTCTTGAGTCAATTTTGTGAATGTTGTACGACAGTGTAGATCAGATTTTCTATTTGATCTGATGGGATTCCCTAGATTCCCTATCCGATCTTATTAGATTTCATATCCGATCATACCATTGATTAAACATTATAAACTCTTTGCAAAACTCCCTTGGAACATATCTCATATCAGACCTCTTTTCAGGGTTCAGATCCAGGCAAGAAGAAACAATCCTCATTACCCACTCTGCGCAATCTACATGAAAAGAGTCCTTGATCCAAGGATCAATCCATGACTTCAACCTCCCTATAAAATTATCGCATGCCTCTCAAAGAAGAATATTGTGAGTCTATCTAAGTCCTATTCTCTTCATACGATGACTTCCTTCATCCACTTAAACATACCTTATCGACCCATGGATGAAAGGATCTCCAACAACACCATGTCTAAGGCAAAGGCATATGTATTTTGTGAGACGATGTTGTTGGCTATGTATTCAAGTGCCATGTAGCTCTGTATGTCGATTATCTTCAAGCTAGAACATTTATGCAAAGTTTTGGACTGGAAATTCGAGTTTGAATCCCCTTGTGTGTCAAAAATGTCTTTAATGTCGTATCCTCGGCAAGATAACAGGTGCCAAGATGGAAGATCTACATTATGTAATAGGGCTCTGTGAGGAGAATGTTGTTGGAATTTATGTAATTATCGATGTAATTGATATTATTGTTATGGTGCATGTATTCCAGCCCCTGCGCCACGTAGATCTAAATCATTTTGGATTTTCATCTTATTAGCCCTAGAATCATCTTCCTCATTTATGGTTTTGATGTCTACTCTCCCAAACAAACATGCCATAGCATTGCCCCAGTTTTGCAACTTCATCCATATGTAAGCAACCTATGCTATGGGATTGAGAATCTAGTGTATGGCATTAGAGAGGCAACGAAATAGCAAGTGGGGGTATATTTGGGTATAAGCCTCCCCATAGGCCATATCCCTTCCTACCCAAACTACCAAATTCTCGAAGAAAGAGACATAAGAAAGCACCAAAAAGGGAGGAGTCAGGGAAAGTCAGTCCTCTAACGTTTACGCCTTCTTGATAATGCCATTGCTTCCCTTGGTATTCCTATTGTTGTTGTGTTTCAACAGTTTTATTGCGAGTTTTTGTCTTCAACACTTCAAAGACCTACTGACAACATTAATCCCCAACAATAATTTAGTACTATTATGAGAAAAACATACGTGGGTGTTACCAATAATATATAACCAAGGCTACAAGGTCGAAAGCAAGTACATGCAATCTTAGGATTGAATCATACTACTACAACAGTCCACCACTCGTCGTGGGATCTCTTCATGAGAAAAATAGGAAATTTGGGTAAGCTATAAAAAAAAACCTTATGGTAAGGTTTAAAATCAATCTTAACCCATCCCCTGCCCCCCAAGACTTCTTTGAGCGGAAATGGGGAGTTAGGTGAGATCAACACAATAAATCATGTTAAATATCTCACTAGCATAGAAAAAATGGTGGAAACAAATGAACAAGGGAAGATAACAAGAAATAGGTAAAGTAGGTTTGCTTCCACCTGAGGAAGAATGAGATACACATGTCACTTGAAGAAGGATGAATTTCCATTGGTAAACAAGTGTAATATCTAATTTGTGGTTGAAATGAAAAACTCCCTCTCCTCTACATGTATTCATCACCCTATTATGTCCCGTGCAAATTCACTATTAAAATTAATGTGTGATAGTTAGTCATTCACATTGAGACTGTTACAAAAGAAGGTCTCCCCCCACTAGCGTAGTAGATTTATCAACAAAAAAGACTTTCAAACTACAAAGATTTTTTTATATATGTTCCTTCTGGTTTTTACTATAAAATACTTGCACTTGTTTTTTTATAATTAATCGGTAAGTTTCAATGCAATAGAACATATGGAGTTGCTATTTTCTCTCTAATTTTCTCTATATGTTTTGATATGTAGATATTTATATTACACCATTCATGTAACCCCTGCTTGTTTTCAGAAAATCACAAGATTTAATAAAATTATAAACCACTTTCTAAATTTGTTATTGCGTTAACATACGCACCATCAAGCTTATTGAGTAAAAATATATCATCTCGAAAACTATAACAACCTTATTAAGGGAATTCATTCTTGACGGTTTTTGGAATAATAAAAGTAGCATGCATTATTTTTCCTTACCAAAACAACATTGATAATCATGGTATTATTTACGGGCGTTTGCATACCAATTCTCATTACTATGACTGAAACTGATACCAATTATCAATTAATTGAGATGGAGCAAGCAAAGAACAAAATTGTTTCTACCACTTATGATGATTTTGATAATGTTTCAATGGGAAATATTTAGGTGCCATTCAAACCCTCATATTTATATGATTTGAATCCTTATTTTTTAATCCAATTATATGGTAAGGCTTCACCTAAAATTTGTGTATTGCAACAAAAGAGCAAGAGAATCACGACTCTAATCTTCCTACTTCATAAGTTATGATTCAAGTTATTTTCATGCCCTAATTATATGACTTTAAGCTGTTGTGGCCAACTTTCACCCATTAACTTGGCTTACTCCCAAAAAGTCATCCAAATGGTGTTTCGATTTGTTATCATGATCCAAGTGGATCTTTGATAGAGAAAAAATTGAAGTTATTGAATTATGATGAAAACTTACTCATGTCAAAGAGCTCGACGAGAGCTTTCCAATGAAGCTTGAACGTGCTCAAACAAACGTTGTATGAGAAAGTTATCACGCTCAGAAGTTTTGGTCAAAAAAGAAAAAATGTAGACAGGGGTGACATGTGGCATCACTAAGTGATGAAACATTGCAGTACGACCTTGACACGTGGAAGTAAAGACCTGACGTGGCAATACAAATGATGACCTGGCATGCTGACTAGATCGTATGGATGTTGATGTGGCATGTTGACTAGTTTGTATGGATGCAGACATGGCACTATATGTATGTTGATGTGGAAGCTGAAAAGGCTGTATGGCTGCTAATGTGGAAGGTTGACTGGGTGTACGATTGATGACGTGGAAATACAGGTGGCAGTAGGATAGGGTGGCGTGGCAGTACGGTAGGATCACGTGGCACTTACAGGTGGCAGTGATGTGGCACTGACATATGCGAGTGACTTGGAAGTGACATGGTCGCCACATGGACCAATCAGAGGCCACCACGTGGTAGGATGGATTATCCCAAAAGAGCCTTATCATTTCCGAAAGTGTCGGGCATGGGGATCGAACTCCCGATCTTTGAGGTAACAAACGAATGTTCTACCATCATGCCACCATAATTTCTTGTTATGGATAGTCATATTATTTTATTTAAAGTTGTTGGTTGGAACTAAACACCAAAGGGGGAGGTCTGCGGGCTTGACCCCGCGACGTCCGTCCAAGGGACTGCCAAATTTAACCATAATGCTATTGTCGTATGCCTTGATATGGTATGGTGAAGAAATTTGAGGTTCCTAAGGCTGCCCAACAGGCCTGTCAATTGACCTCTTGTTGGGAACTAAGTTCTAGGTACTTTCAAACTGTTTTCTCACTGTTTTTATGACAATTTTCTTGTTGTCCAAAACAACCACTAGATATGAACTTTACCCACTCTAAAATATGCCCTTAAGCTTTGATTTGATGCTTTTTAGTTCCTCATGTTATAAGGTTTTATGATGGATAGTTTTGTTGTCCAAGTTAACCTTCTTTAATGTGCATTAAACATCAAATACACCTTTATGATCTTTAACAACCTACAACTGAAAATACTAAGCAAACCATGACAAATGAACACATGTGTTTTGGGTCAACATAACCTTGAAAAAAACCCCATGGGGAAAACCAATAAGATAGATAGATATATACAGGAGATCTCAAACAAAATGGTATAATAAGTAAATACACAAGGAACCTGATRCAATCCAAGCTTTTTCTCAAGATTGCAATGGAGTCCCTCTAACTTGTGCCTACTAGCCTTTGAACAAAGAGCCCTTTGCCTTGGTGCACCCCCTTCACTTGTTTTGCCTTTGACTTTGCCTTTTCTTTGCATTGCCCACTTGTAGAAATCCCCCAAGTAATAGATGYGCCCTTCCTCCCTTTGCTATTGTGCGCACTTAGCCTCAAGTGCAACCCTACTCACAAAGAATGCACCCCTACTTCTCCTTGTGCACCTCTCACAAACTTTGCGCCCCTAGCTTCCTCTTTGCACCCTCCTCTCAAGCTAGTGCCTCCAATCTAATTTGTGCCATTAGCTTCTCACTAATTCACTCTCCTCCATGAATCTCTCATGAACTAGTGTGCCCTCCTTGAAGCCTTGCGTCCTTCTTCTCCCAAGTCTGCCTCTCTTCTCCAAACCCTCACTTCCTCTCTTCTCTTCACTCAACTCTCTCAAGTGAACAATTGAGCGTCATTTTCCCTCCTTTGCCTCCTTTAGCCTAATCCTTAAGGCTAACTGATCCGGATTTTATGAGTAGAATGAAATGAATACATATTATTAAAATATGCTTAACACAGAATAACAAAGATACAATAAAATTGGTTTTCTATTCAATAAGGAAATAAGCTGAAAATGTAAAATGCAACGAAAAACAAGCTTGCTGGAATGGTGGTGGCTTATCTCTGAGAAGAGATGCGACGGTTGAGCTCATTCGTAAGAAGATGGTTACAATGAGGCTTTTAAGTACATGTTATAATAAACAAGAATGTTAAAAAACCCTAGACATCCAAAAAAGTAACCCTAGGAGATGAAGCGCCAAAAGTCATGTGGGCCCCGTTTGGGTAAGTTAGTACATCAACTTCCTAGGGTCATAACTTTTGCATACGATCTTCGTTTTAGGCACATGATAGCCTGTTGGAAAGGTATAACCGAGAAGAAAAAATTTTGACTGGCATAGGTTAGTGCTTTCGGACGTAAGTTAGGCCCCAAATCCCCCAAAAACATCGTTTAGGGCCTCAAAATGGCCTCAGAAGTTTGGAACCCAAAAACTATTGAAAAAATGCCAAGGTGGAAAATTGTTTTTCGAGCCAGTGGAATAGGTGGGTGGCCACCGATATCCACCTGGATTAATCCTCCCTCCCTAGGAAGCAATGGTCTCCATTGCGTTGAGTTCCCCCATCAGATGAGGAAATTTCTGCTGAATTTGGCCCCAGGTGAGCCACTTGCCTTGGTGCAGAAGCTGCCCTGCTTTGACAACTCGATAATGCTGGATCCTTTGTTGTCAAGTGCCCTTGATATGTGTGTCCACAATATGATCATTGGATGCATGTTGCATGCAGTCAGGGTTGAGATCTGTTGGTGTCAACTGCTTTGCTATCTTTGAGGTGTCCAATAATGGTGGGAAATATGGCCAAAGGAGAGCCACGTTGAAGACTGGATGTAGACCAAGGAAGGGGGGAATGTTTAGCTCAAAAGCATTGTCACCCACAACCTTGGAGATGGTGTACGACCCATAACGGAGTGGGTGAAGCTTTCGATGGGGCTCTGTAACGTGTTCTTTCTACAAATGCAATCAAACTTTATTGCCCACCTGAAATTTATGTGGCACCCGATGTCGATCATGGTGTTGCTTGTACTTGGCATCATACTTCTATAGAATATCTTGAACCTGTTGGCAGATGTGCTAGATCCGCTCAATGAACCAGGTGGATTTGTCAGCTTCTGGTGGAGCAGGGGATGAGTCGGTCGAGGTGAGGTGGTCGCTAGGGGTAGTGCAACATCCATGGGGCCCAATGGTTGGAATCTCAACCCCACCTGGAAGGGGTTGTGGCCAGTTGAGCTATGCAGGGCTTGGTTGTAGCTATGTTGGACATAGGGAAGACTCTCATCCCATGTGCAGTGGTGTTTTGAATTGTACAT
>JASDQU010172695.1:0-20088 GCA_032191745.1 Picea mariana
GTCTCCTATATATACCCAAGGAGACATTTTCATTTTGAATCATCTTGTACTTGAACATTTAAGTGGGGTAAAAGGAGGTTGCCCCCTCGAAGAGGCTTATTATATGAAATTATCTCTTTTTCAAGGCGTTGAGTACTTTTCCTGAGGTTTTTCTATGCTATATTGATGTTTGGTTCTTAACATTCTATTAGGTTTACCAACCCTCTGACATACATCGCATCTATGGCAATACTCTTTCGAGTCTTTGAGAATGGTCGGCCACCATAGTCCTACGTGCAATACCTTCTGCGCAGTAGCTTTTCCTGTGTAATGTCCTCCTACTATTCCTTCATGGGATTCTACTAAAATCCTTTATCTTTCATGTTCTAGCACATATCTTCTCAAGATTCTACATGCGCCAATTTTGTATAAGTGTCCTGCAATCAGTTGATAGTCTACAACTCAGACTACTAGGTTTTTCTTTTGCGAGGTATTATATTCCTACGGCGCAGTACCTATACCCAAGTACTGGATGATGTCTGCAAAGTATTCATCGACAATATGGACTGAAAATAACGGTGTGCTCGAAAAGATGTCCTCTAAATTTGTAGGTTCCTCTCCATTCATGACCCTTGATAGGTGGTCAGGTCCTGCGTTCAGCTTCCCTGGCTTGACTATTACTTCAAAATCAAATTCATGAAATAGTAGTAACCATCGACAGATTCTACCCCCCAACACTGGCTTGTTGAATAGGTACATAAGAGTTGAATGATCTGTGAACATATTAAAATATTTTCCTAGTAAGTAATGTATGAAATTTTGTAGTGCGTAGACCATAGCTAGGCTTTCCCTCTATGTAGTGTTATAGTTCTTCTCTAATTCTGAAAGTTTTCTTCTAGCAAATGTTATAGGATGATCCAAATCTCTTGCTCCTGGCTATGCCAAAATATCTCCAAGTGCTATGTTTGATGCATCAACATGTACATGGAATGTCTTCTCCCAGTCTGGGAATACTAGTATTGGCGATGTTACCATCTTTTCTTTCAACGTATCCAGACCATGTTGACAATCCTCATTCTACTGAAACTTTGTATCTTCCTTAACAATTTCTCCATTGGTGTGATGATCTGCCCATACCCTTTGATAAATTTTTTGTAGTATCATGTGTGTCCTAATGTTTCTCTTAGTTGACGAACTGTTTTTGGTGGTGGTAGGTTAACAATTATTGCAATTTTTGTAGGATCTGCTAGTAAGCCTTGCTTGCATACTATATGGCCCAATAGTATCCCAAACGGTGTTTCGAAGATGAACTTCTTGATGTTTCAGGATATCTGGCACTTCCTGCATCTTTCTAACATTGTCCGCAAGACCTCTACATGGTCTTTCAACAGACTATAAACTGTCCAATCCTCCAAGTATACTTCTAGAAACTGGTGGATAAATTCCTTAAATGCAACTATGACTACTCTAGAAAATATTGCTGGTGCATTCTTCAATCCAAATGACATGACCGTGTATTGGTAGGATCCCCATTATGTAGAAAAAGTGGTCTTGTATCTGTCTTCCGACACTATCTTGATCTGATGGTATCCTGAAAATCCGTCGGTGAATGAATAAACTTCCTGTCCTCCTATGTTCTCCAACACTTCATCCGTAAAGGGTGTAGGGAATGGATAATGTAGGCATGTATCGTTCAACTTCCTCAAGTCGACACATATTGTTATCCCGCCTTGTTTTTTCTCCTGAACTACCATCGAGCTTATCCATTCTGATTCTTCCACGAGTTCTATGATTTCGGATTTGAACATCCTATCGATATTAACTTTGAATTTTTGGTTATATATCGGATTTAGTCTGTATGGTCGCTATCTCATCAGTCTTGCATCAACTCTGAGTGGTATATTCATTTCTCCTAGATCTCCCACTATGCCCTTCATTTCTGTGAACATTGTGGGGAACAGGTCGTTGTACTCGCGTAGTAAATCTATTAAGCTTTCTACTATTTTCTCATCCCAGTAGTCCCCAATGCTAGCCATTTTGGGATTCTTAATTGTCCCAATGTTGACTTTCTTCACCTTGATCGACACAACAATTACTTATGATTCTAGAGGTGGACCTTCCACTTCTCTTTCACCTTCCACTTCTTTGATCTGAATATCATGCGGGTCGTCTTCCTCTGGTACTTATTCGTGCACATGGTAGCATGATAATAGTTCTTTCATTGTCTTTCTGTTCCACTTTTGTTCCTCTATTATGAGTTCGACTTCTGGTTCCTGAATGAATACCACCCCCCTTATCTGTTTAAGTGTTTCATCTATGTTGGGGTTCTCATGCTCGAATGAGAAAGTGACTGTAAAGTTCTACTGCAATACTGGAAAACTCTTAGTTCCTCTGAGCAGTTCATGGTTTGTATACCAGTTTGCTGGTATGCCCTCTAAGGTATGTACAAAATGATGAGGCCATTCCTCTGGGGGTATCATTTTCCACAACACTCTGCACTTCTCCAAGTGTTCCGCTGGTGCCCCATGTCCATCGTACTTCAGCTGCTGGTTTCTTTTTTGTTCTGCACCAAACCTTATGCGCAGTAACTGCTTACATTGGTACCAATCCTTGATTGTTTCCTTGTGTGCACCCCACCATCTTGCAGATGTGGCCTTGAGTGTTATATCTAGTGCTAAGAGTCTCTGATTTTCTAACACTTCATCTTTGTACTGTGTCAAGAATGCTTCTAGATCATTTACTCCATGGAAACTGGGTGGTTCCCTTATCTCTGTACCTACCCATCTTACTGTGTGGTATATTATTGTGCATCTTCTTGTGGAAACTCCGTGTAGTCTCTGTTGCCAATTCTCTAAACCTATATCTGAATCTGACACACATGAAGTAATGCTTCACCAACTAAGTATCCCATCTGCAGTTGGGTTCACGTAATCCTCATCCCACACAGTTTCCCTATACAATTGGCTGATTTCCTCCAAGTTCAAGCGAGTAGGCTCTACAAACCTCTTCCCTTCTGATGGGTCTAATGGCGAAATGACTCTGTATTCTCCTGACTCAAATGTCATTTTTCATGTCTTTAAATTGATTATGGCCTGGTTATCAAACTCCCAATCCAAGCCTAGCAATGTTGGATATGGTGTTGTGTCGTCCACTATCTCTATTACTTCGAAGTCAGCTTTAGTGTGCACTCCATCTAGGTCTATTGTCACTCCTTTTAGTCTCCCAATTGGTAGAACTTTGTGTTGGTTTTCTAGTTTCAACTGAACGGGTGAATATCCTAATGTGGGCTCTCCCATACATTTCCATGTCTTCTTGAGTAATACATTGACTTCGAATCCTAGATCTAGTATGATATCTCCCATGTTGAAATCTCTGGTGTTGGCATTCAGCCTGAACTCCTTGCTTGTTCTTCTCTTGGTATGTAGGTGATTGACTATTTTTTTTTCTATTTTTCATTCTGTCTCTATGCTACATATTTTAAACATATTTTGCAATATTTTGACAGAGGATGGATCATTTAATATTTTTACACATGATTGCAAAAATCCTTTGATTGTACTTACTTGTCCCATGGGTTGCATTTCTTTGGTATGATCCAATGATGGAGGCATCTCATACTCTGGTACTTCCTTGTTATGATGCACAGTTGAAGTCAACGCGGTGTCTTGCTTAAAAAATTCTTGTCTGGCTTTCTTAAATGCTTCCTTCTCATTCTTTGCGTTGAACTTCTTCCTTGGTTTGACATTCTTCTTCACCCAGTGATGTTGCACCAACTTTTGTCAAACTACGTTGTTTCCTGTTTTAGCTTCTCCACGCGTAACTATGTTGATGTTTCTTCCTTCATCCCTCACTTCTGCTAAAATCCATTGAACATTTTGATTGTTTTTATTCCTCTTTTCCTATATCTTTCCTAGTAATGTAGGACATTCTTTCGTGTCATGATCAGATGCATGACAATACATACAAGTCACTAGTGGAAGTGGACATTCTCTTGCATAGTGTCCTTGTTGTTGACAGTTGTGACATACCATTGGTCCTCTACCTCTTCCAAAGCCTACTCTTGCTCGTCCTCTACCTCTATAGCTAGCTTTATCTCCTCGCAGTGCATTATATTAAGGCACCTGATTGTACTACATGGTATTGTACTGAGGCTGCGTTGTGTTGTATTGTGGTTGCGCGGTATTATATGGCTGTTGTGCATTATTATACTACTGTTGTGTAGTGTTGTATGGGGCTGGTACTTAGTTAAACTTAGGTGCGGCTTTCCCATTCATCATTTATGCTTGCACCCTGTATGCATCTGATGTCCTCTCTCTCATCAAGTCCATAGTTCTATAGTCTTTGTCATCATGGCCCACTGACTTGCAAAAGTTTCAATATAAACTCTTTGGGACTGTCTGCTACTTATGCATCATTGGACAATGATATGGATTGTGACCCTGTTTCTTACAGATTTTGCACCATAGTCTTCTTGTTGGTAACATATTTGGAATTCTTGTTGCCATGTACTGTGCGAATGTTGGACATTTGTTCTTATGGTGCCCTTCCTTCCTGCATGTGGTACAAAAATTGACTTCTTGTTTGTCCTTACTTTTTTTTTGGTTTAGCTAGAATGTTAAGTTCTTCATATCCTCCTTCAGCTCTTCAATGGCTGGATTCATCTTCTGATATTGGTTTTCTTCCAATTGCAGGGCTTCCTATAGAGCCTCTGGCTATGTATGAAACTTTTTTTGTCACAGTGGATATTTAAAGTGTGGTAATAGTGAATTGACGAACATGTGCATGTGTTGCATATCTGTCATGAGGTGTTTCAACTTTCCTTTTAGTCGCTTGAATATATGGTCAATCTCCCATATATATTCTCTTGGTTTCTGTCTAATCTATATCATCTCGTTCATGTACTAATCCTATGAACTTGGCTTCTGAAACTCATTTATCAACAATTTCTTGATTTCCGCAATTGTTTTGGTTGTCCCTGGTGGATTGTTTGTAGCTAAACTCATATACCAATATAGTGCACTATCCCTTAGTTTAATCTCTAGTTGTGCAAGTTTAGTGTCCTCGTTTGTGATCTTTTTCGCTTCCCAAATCTTCTCACAGATAAACAAGTGCTTTTTTGCGTCTTCTGACGCTTCTCCTTTGAATTTTGGTAACATGATAGTGGGATCATGTCCTGCCATTATGAATACTAAATTACTACCTCCATGCGGTGTAGATACTTGATTAATGCTTCATGAACTGGCTCCTCTAGTTTTTTTTCCTTGTGTAGACGTACTTCATGTTGTCTTCCTTCTCCCGTAATTCGGTTGTCTAAATGGTGTTGTGATTTTTGGTGTGTTAGTCGCACATGGGTTTATGAGTTCCAAACTAACATTAATATTGATAGGATTGCTGCCTTCGGTTCCCACTCTTGGACCTCTCATCTTCCTCTCATATGTTGCGCGTGGGATTTCCTCAATCTTCTCCACAGCCTGGAATTCCTCTACCTCCTCTTTATCACTTGCCAAGCCTTCCCTCGTGGCTACAACTCTCTTCTTTGGGTTTACCTTGTATTGGTAGGGTACTCCACTGCGTGTCTTTCCAACTGTCACCATGATCCACTTGATCTGGTCCAAGGCTTCCTCGTTCTTTCCTTTATCCATTTCTCCTTTTTGTGTCAGTGCTTCCCCCCTTCCCCCATGCACGCATGGAAGTTTAGCTGTCTGATTCCATTGGAATTACACCTTTATTATAGAGAAATATATTAATAGAAATATACATCAATCTAATATACCTTCCTCGAGGCCCTCATAGAAACGCTTTCTCTGCTGTGTTGTATGAATTTGTGGTATCTACTGCAAATTCCATTATAAAGCCTTCTACAATACTGTCAAGCCAAAAATCTACTACATGAATGAATTTGTTATTCACCTGCTGTAACTGCTTAATATGAACTGGGGTCCACTCTAACTGTCGGATCCGATTTGTTGCCTGGTTATCCTTCAATCTCAATATCCACTACTGTAATAAGTGTGGAAAATCACCGAAAATTACTTCATTCAAATCGATAAACACATACTTCTCAAGATATTTGTGCAGTGTTATTATAGGGTTTATGTTATCTTTCTGTGCAAACTCTATCTCCTTTGTCTTCAACCAACTTTCGATCTCTTCTTTTGTGGGATTCTAGGGTCTCCACATCCCATTCTAGCGACGCATCCTTGTCACCTTCTTGTTGTCTGATTTAGTGTTCTTTTGACCTGCCTTCCGCAGATCTTACCCTCTTTTAACAGATCCCATCTACTCAATCCTATACTGTTCCAACCGACAACGCATCTAAAACTATCGGCCTCCAGGTTCAAGTCTACTAGGGTTCCAACAAAGCCTCTAAAACTATCGGCCCTCCTGGTAAACCAGAAGGCAACACATCGCATAAAGTGCACTGCATAGTCCCATCCAAGATAATCTTAATGGGTGACTGCAATACTCAGGTGTTTGCAGTCCATGGTTGAATGGAGATCTGAGAAGTGTGCACTGAGAGTTCTATTTAACTTTATTAAAGAAATATATTTTCATTCCCAACTATGCATGTAATATAATCAACTCATTAACTCATCCATTCATCATGCTAACATCTACTTATAAACAACAAAGAGGCACACACATTCAATCACAGAACATAGGTTTTACCGTGGTTCACCCCCCTGGGGTTACGTCCACAAAGAATTGACTCTCAAGCTCTTCTATTATGGTAGTTCCAAAACTACAGAGCCGCACACTTTACAACTCATCCTCAGTTGGGTTGAGATCTATTATGAGGCAGACTAGATCACACCAAGCTCCTCAGCCTTTGATCTAAACCTCAAGATCTACCCTCCAGACCCATATACAACTCAACAACTTACAAAATCAGGTCGGATTATGGAGTATTTCAAACTAGTTATCAAAACATGACTCCTTCCTTCTGGCGTGTCTTCAGAGTACCACTACTACTACCTCTCCTCTCTCTATCTTGCTATGATACCTAGGTATCTATATTTATATGTTTCTGGCTCATCAACCATTACAATGTATTAAAAAAACCCTAACCCTAACGTCATTAGGTATTCCATGCATGCACGCGTGTTTCTCTTCCTTCCAGGTTTCGCTTTCCTCGTGCATGCCTTTCTTCCTAAAATAGTCTTTCTTTCTAATTTGGCCTACTTCCAACACTACCATTGGGTGGAATAGAAAAGAAGTCGACAACCATGAAGGACAAAGAACGAGACATTCTTGAAAGAAAGGCATTAGGAATGATATGGTTGAGCCTGGAAGCATCGATGGCTTTAAATATTTCAAAAGAAAAGACAACGAAGGAGATGATGGACACATTGGACAAATTGTATGAAAAACCCTCGGTGTCCAATAAGGTATTTCTAATGAAGAGATTATTTAATATGAAGATGTTAGAAGGTGGTCCTGTTGCAAATAGTTTAAATGAATTTAAAATGGTTACTAATCAGCTAAGTTCTTTAAAAGTGGACTTTGATGATGAGGTGAGGGCTCTTCTAATGTTGTGCTCATTTCCAAAAAGTTGGAACAACTTGGTCATGGTTGCAGGTAACTCTGTCTCTGGTTCAAACACATTAAAATTTGAGGATGTTGTTGTTGTTATCCTTAGCGAGGAAATGCAACATAAAAGCACATGTGAGACAATAGGTAATGCATTAAACATGGAGAACAGGGGAAGACAAAAGGATAGAGGAAAGGGCTCAGGGAACCACAAGAATTCTAGGAAGGGAAAATCCAAATCTAGACTGGGAAAGATAGAGTGCTGGAATTGTGGGAAGAAAGGACATTTGAAGAAAGAATGCAAAGCTCCAAAGAAAGAAAGAGATGGACAATATGAGAAAAATCAAGAAGCAAATGTAACAGGTGATGTGTTACAAGATGCTTTGATTCTTTCTGTAGATAATATTTTTGAGTCTTTGGTAGTAGATTCAGGGGATTCATTTCATGCCACATCCCATAGGAAACATTTTCTAGATTATGTTCAAGGTGATTTTGGACATGTTCATTTGAGTGATGATGCACCATGAAAAATTGTTGGAATGGGAAAGGTAAAAATAAAGCAAAGGAATGTAAACCAATGGTTGTTGAAAGAGGTAATACATGTTCTAGATCTAAGGAAAAATCTAATTTCAACATGGCAGTTCGAAAGTGAAGGTTGTATATCCATATTTACAGATAAGGTGTGGAAGGTCACTAAAGGATCATTGGTGATAGAAAAAGGAGAGAAGGTAGGTACATTGTATTTATGTACTGGTAATACTAACTCTTCTATCTTTTTAGCTTATAGAGGAGTGGATACAACACTATGGCATCATAGGCTTGAACACATGAGTGAGAAGGGGATTCGTATACTTCACAAAAGAAATTTGTTGCCATATATTAAACAAATTGATTTGGATTTTTGTGAGAATTATGTTTATGGAAAAGAGAAGAGAGTCATATTTCTTAGAGTCGGAAAAGAAAAGAAGAGTGAAAGGTTAGACCTTGTGCATACAGATGTATGGGGACCATCTCAGGTATCATCTCTTGGTGACTCTTGTTATTATGTTACTTTTATTGATGACACAAATATAAAAACTTGGGTTTATTGCATTTGACAAAAATCTAATGTTTTTGATACTTTTAAGAAATGGAAATATTTGGTTGAGAATGAGACAGGAAAAAGGTTGAAGTGTCTCAGATCAGACAATGGAGGTGAATATTTCAGCAAGGATTTTGATGATTACTGTTCATACCATGGGATTTGTAGAGAGAATACAATTCCAGGAACACCACAATAATATGGTGTGTCAGAAAAAATGAATAGGACAATCATCGAGCGTGCACAGAGTATGAGATTGCATGTAGGGTTTCCCTTACATTTTTGGGCAGATACTGCAAATATTATTCTTTTCTTGATAAACAAAGGACCTTCAATTTATTTGGATGGTGGCATTCTAGAGGAGGCATGGATAGGTAAAAGGGTAAACTATTCTTTTTTGAAGACTTTTGGTTATGAAGCATTTGTCCATATTGATAAAGAAAATAAAACAAAGCTTGAGGAAAAATCCAAGAAGTGTACCTTTATTGGATACAGTGTTAATGATTTTGGTTACCACTTATGGGATTATGAAAATCAAAAAATAATTAGGAGTAGAGATGTCATATTCAATGAGAAGGTCATGTACAAAGATTAGTTGCAAGGAAATAAACTAAAAAAATAAAAACCAGAATACATAGTGCTTGATGAGATCAGTGAAAAAAAAAATCCAAAGGTACGAGAAAATAAAAATGTACAACAACACGAGAAACATGTACCTCAAACTCCTGCAAATGTTGTTAGAAGATCTACTAGGTTAAGTAGACCCCATGAACGATACTCTTTTTCATTGTATTATTTATTGTTGATTGATTCTGGTGAACTAGAATGTTATGAAGAGACAATGCAGGTAGACACTAAAAAGAAGAAGAAGAAAGGCATGAAAGAGGAAATGGATTTCTTGGCAAATAACAAGACTTGAGACTTGGTTCAGTTTCCTGTAGGAAAAATAGCAATGCAAAATAAATGGGTTTACAAGTTGAAGGAAGAATATGGAGGAAAAATGTGGTACAAGGCTAGACTTGTTGTAAAGGGGTTTGCACAAAAGAAAGGTATAGATTTTGATGAAATATTTTCTCCTGTTGTTGAGATGAATTCAATTAGGACTATTTTAAGTCTTGTGGCAGTAGAATATTTTCATCTTGAACAGTTAGATGTAAAAACAACTTTTCTCCATGGGGATTTGGAGGAAGAGATTTATATGCAACAACGACATGGGTATGAGGTCAAAGAGAAAGAGAATTTGGTATACAGGTTGAAGAAGAGATTATATGGCCTAAAGAAAGCTCCAAGGAAATGGTATTTGAAGTTTGACAGGTTTATGATAGAACAAGGTTACAATAGATGTCATTTTGATCACTGTGTTTATTTTAAGAGGCTAGAAAATGGAAGTTATATTATCTTGCTATTGTATGTAGATGACATGCTTTTTGCAAGGTCTAATATGCAGGATATAAATTTTCTCAAGAAGAGATTAGCTAATTCACTTGTGATGAATGATTTGGGTGCTGTAAGGAAAATCCTTGGTATGAGAATAACAAGAGATAGGAAAAATCACAAATTGACATTGTCTCAGGGTGAGTACATAGAGAAGGTGTTGGAGAGGTTTAGAATGCAGAATGAAAAACCAATTAGTACACCATTGCCCAACCATTTCAAATTAACTAAGGAAATGTGTCCCAAGACACAGGAGGAGATATAATACATGTCCAGGGTCCCTTATTCATCAGCAGTTGGCAGTTTGATGTATGCGATGGTTTGCAGAAGACCAAATATTGCACATGCAGTGGGATTTGTGAGTAGATATATGAAAAAACCAGGTAAAGAACATTGGGAGGCAATAAATTGGATTCTCAGGTATTTGAGAGGTACTGCTACTCATGCATTATGTTTTGGAGGTCCAGACACTGTTCTACAAGGACATGTTGATTCAAATATGGTAGGTGATAAATATAGTAGGAGGAGCACCACATGGTATGTTTTTACTCTAGGTGGAACATCAATAAGTTGGATTTCGAAACTGAAAAAGGTTGTTGCACTTTCAACAATAGAAGCAAAGTATGTTGCTGCTACATAGGCTAGTAAATAAATGATTTGGTTACAAAGGTTTATGGAGGAATTGGGAAAGAAGCAGGAGAATAACAGGTTGTATTGTGATAGTGAGAGTGCCATTTATATTGCAAAGAAATTATCCTTCCATTAAAATAATAATCATATACATATTAGGTACCATTTCATACGATTCGTCTTGGAAGATGCACATTTGGAGTTGGAAAAGATACATACTAGCCAGAATCTTGCAGACATGTTAAGAAAGGGAGTAACTAGGGAGAAAATAAGTTCCTACTCAATTTCAATTGGTCTTAAAGCATGAAGGTGAATATGAGGAATTTTCCAGGTCCAAGGTGGAGTATAGTTCAGCAGGTACAACAACAGTGGAGTTGTTGTGATCAGTCTCCAAGTGGAAGAATGTTGGTTGTGGGGCCTGATTATCTTCTTGTTTCATATTTTTTTGTTTTCAGCCATGTTTATACCCCATGAATACTGTAAAATCCTCCACGCAGGGGTGGGGATTCCCCCCCCTACAAGGTCCGAGGGGCAAGAGGCCCCCCGAAGGAAAAATTGCCTTGTAAATGTATATTGTAATTTCATAGTAAATCTAGACCGTTCATTATAAGGTCGCAGATTTGGTGGTAGAAGTTATGTTAGGGTTTTTTGTCCTAGAAGGAAACCATGTTTTATGAGGGAAATGTATTGTGGCTAGGTATCATTGCGAATATTTTATTATAAGAGAGGATACTGTGAGAGAAAGAAGAGGAATTTACAACGGGTGTGATGTAGGTTGCATCCCTTCATTCACTGGATAATAAAAAGGAAGGACCTAGAAATTTCTCTGGTGGACGTAGCCCACACTGGGTGAACCACATATATTTGTGTCTCTATTGTATTGTGTATCTTCTGTGTTTTATTTCCGCATTTTTATTTTTATTTTATTTCTCCACAATCATGTTTTCCTAACACATAGAGTGCATGAGAACCTCAAAAGCTTCTAGAGAGATCTGTACCTACACACACATAGACAAAAAACTGTTAAGTGTAGGATGGCTCACTCATCCTTTGTCCATATAATGAAATCCAAAACTTCAAAATTTACAACCAATCTAGGAAAGGAAATTTTTTGCATTTTTTCAAAAAATTCTAAACTAACATGTAGTATGATGAGTGAAATATGTAAATAGAGAAAAATGAAAATGAAGTGCAACTAAAATACCATGAGAAAGAAATATGCAGATGCATGGGAAAGAAATATGAACTACCTACTTACCTTGGGCTCGTAGACTTAAACAATCAAGTTCTATATGTTAAGTGAAATTGTACAATTAGTGCAACCAACAGGTCATCTCATCAAAGTACCTCCCCCTATGTTTAATCATAAAAATGATCAAGGATGAGTTAAGAACATAATAATCATGAATATGAAGAAGCATATAATCAATCATAGGAAACAACTCATAGATATGGGTGGGAGGGAGGAGATCCTGCTGGAAAGAACGTCTACAAGATTGATCAATCCACCTCAGAATGAGACTATCACATGTAGGCGATGAGTCATCTTCATCCTCATTCGCATAATCAATCCTTGCTGAAGATTGAGAAAATATGAGAGATCCCAAAAGGACCCCATGATTTCCTTGAGAGGGAGAGATTATGTAAGGGAAAATCTTAGGTCTAGAGAAATAATCCTTCAGAATACCCAAAATATCTTGCTTCATCACCTACAAGTCCTTGGAAAAATATACAAGATGAAAATATTGCTTCTTTGCAGTATGAATCTTTAAATTCTATGAAATGTCCACGTACTAGTGTCCATCTAAATCTGAGGTCGAAGGTGATTGAGAGTTTTCATAGAACAAATATGCATCCCCAAGACGATAGGCAACACAATTCCCAAAGGATGACTGAGTATCACCTTGAGTATGCTATGACAAGTCATCTTCGAATGGACAAAATAAATTTGTAACCATATCATCATCAGACTGCCAAACCTCTGAATCATATACACATGAAAATGAGTCCTCTAAATATGGCAACTCAAAACCTTTCACTCGAGAGATACTTTCAATGTCGTAAATGGGATCTCTATAAAAAATGAAACAAATCAAATCCCATCTACGTCTCCTAACATGTATGAAATCATCAATATGTTGATCAACCACATTAGAGAGGTTCTCCACAAGATCATTTGCATCATCGAGGATAATAATTTCTTCATATTCATGTGCAGGAAAAAGGTAAGGCATGAAAACTTCATCTTCATCAAGTGGGAGAAACGATACCAATGTCTCATCCTACTCATCCAGATGTTGTACTTCTTTAGGGTCTTCTTCTTGGAAAATTTCTTCATGGATATGTTCTTGTAGCACCTCTTCTGCAGTGGGTAGATGATACTCTTCTTCAATTTTACATTCCTCACTTATTGTCTTGTCATCCATCGAAAAACCTTCTCTGTAAAGAGCATCTTTGAGCTCTTGGAAAGTATATTGCAAATTCTGAGTAGTTGGCTGACAATGCCTGAGAAATTCTTCAATGAGATTTATAGAAGACCGGATAGTTTTTGTATCACACGAGTGCGCCAACCACTTCCTTTGACTTGATTCCATAGAATATACAAAAAATTTCATCAACACATCTTCATGCAATACATTTATACTCGAAGCGTACTTCATATATTTCACAACATGGGTGATTGCTAGAGTTGGGTCACCACTAAACTTAGGGAAACTTTCCCTCCACTCCGCATATCAATTATTTGGATATCCATGGATGTTCTGAACATCAATAGAAGTGTACACCTTATGGAATTCTCATGGTAAGTAACGTGACACCATGGTTCCATTACTTAGGGTAATACCTCAATGGATTTGCCAGATAAATTTTATGAAAATATCATCAAAAATAGAAAAGGGAACTTCCCTCAAATGGAGTCGCTGGGAAATCTTATGGGAAAATGATTTGGGATCAAATCTTTCCAAATTGTCATTAGGGCATGAAAGAGGATTCAAAATCCTCCCCAAAAATGACACCAAAATGTTATCGCACAAAGTATAGGTTGGGAAAAGCCTGACCCAATCCACAAGATAAAGAGAACTATGGGAGAGTCTATTCATTGTCATTTTATATAAACCCTCCCCTCGCTTTAGTGAAGGAGAAATCCTACACAAGAGGGTAATATCGGGTGACCCTAGGGGGAAATGGGATGGAAAGTGAGGTAATTAAAGATGAATCCCCTATAGGTCAAGTTGTGGAGAGATGGAAGGCTTGGGATGAAGTCTTGTAGATTAGGGAAGGTTGACAAGAAGTAGTGAACTTGCAGAACATTTTTGTACCTGCACGAGACACAAGAAAAGACGAGTATACAAGCCCCAATATTCCAATGGAAAATCATGTGAATATTTTTGTTCATATATAGAAGAATTAAACAAAAATATAAATCAGAAAATAAATGATAATTAAAGATGCTAAGTAAGTCACTAAAAGTCTGGTTAAAGATACAAGAGATAAGATATCAATGACTAATATGACTCAAGTGAGATAAGACAAGACTTTAGCATGAATGTAAGACTTTTAGATATAGTTATTGAAGATATATTACGACATCATTATGTTTGTAGGAAACAAGTACTACAAAAGAAAATTATAACCACCAAAATCACAAGTAAATCACCCAAAATATTCACAACAACTAGTAGTTTATTATGGCAGCTTTCAAGCAAATTGTTTTTGGAAAGTTGGTTGTCATTGATGTCAACCTCTAGAGAGTGATATTAGATATTTATTTCAACCCTTGAAGAAGTCTGGTAGAAAATTCCAGTAGTCCAGAAAGTGTGGTTTTGGTACCCGAAGTTGAATGAAGAATATGGATAGAAAGGATAGTGTGAATGTAGGTAAGACCCTCATAGATGGATAATACTCATCATGTCATTTTCGGTGATATGGGAAATGACACATGGTTCCTCACAGTTAGGGAGATATGACCTTGCAAATTTGGAAGCCCCGAAGAGTGGAAAAGAAGCCCCTAGTTTGTTGTAAGTCTTGGTCAAAGGGGTAAAGTTGTTATAACAAGAAAACCCTAGAAGCCCTAAATTAAGGAGAGGAGTTACCTAGATCAAGTATATAAGCACCTCAAGGAGTCATTCACAAGAAAAATCACACACTTATTCATTTCTTATCTTTCTTGTGATCTAATGATATTTTTCTAATGATGTATTATCATTTTATGAGATAGCAAAGAAGGGTTGACGACGAGAATCTTGGAGTTACAACAAAACCTAGTTTCTGAGGTATACGCGAGTTGCAGGTCAGTAAGGGAGCATATATATGCGTGATGTAGTGAAGAAAAGGGCATATATATGCGGGTTGTAGAGGACAAAGTCACGTACATGTGAAAATCTCATGAAAATTTGCGTAGATATTGGTACGAGGACCCTAGAGTCTGAAAGGAAGGTTACAGATCAACATCTTATTATTTCAGGTCAAATTTAGAGGTATTGGTATGGTTGTATACTTGTTTTGATGGTTACTTTTGGTCATGATATGGTCTATGGTTGAGGCATACTTGGTATGGTTGGTTTGGTATCTAGATATGGTATATCTTGGTTGTTTGGCTGAGTGAGGAGCACTCTTACATTTGGTTAAGCATATGGCATGGATTTTATAGTTCTTATCCTTGAGTTGATTGTAATGGTTGAGGCATATTCATATTGTATGGTGGCATATTCATGATGGGAATGCATTGGTTCTTTGAGATACTTAATTGCTGATATGGTACATATCTGCATATGGTTGATGATATGGTATATGGTACATGTTACACATGGTTGATGCTTTAGTTCATGATTCACTATTCTTTATTGATGTATCTTTGGTTCATGATTAATGCACGAGATAGTATGTATGTTGGTATAAATTTGATACATGGTATAGTACATGTGTTAAGCAGATACATATTGATGTGATAGTGACAATGATAGAGGGATAGTGACAGAGATAGTGATAGAGACAAACATAGACAATGATAGTGACAGAGTAGTGACAATGACAGTGACAGTCGCTGAGTCCATGAAAATTGGTCTACATTTATATTTAAGGGCAGTTGGACGAGGCAAGGATAGGTGGTTGTATCCACCTTGCAGTTGTAGCCAGAGAACATAGGTGGTTATAGCCTCCTTGTTGTATCCAAAGAATTGGGGAGTTGGAGCTTCCTTCAGGTTGTAGCCTGAGAAATTAGGGGGTTGAAGTCTCCTTCCCATTGCAGCTGGAGAATCAAAAGTTTTTTCTTCCAATTAATGTTTTCTTTTGATAAATATATAAGAAAATCATTTCATAGTTTTATCCCATTTGGTTTTCCACATAAATTCTGGTGTATTATGTATCTATTGTGATGTGATGTTGTTTATGATTATACTGCTGAAAATATATTGAATGGTAAATATAAACTGTTGAATATTGTTGAAGTATAAATTGTGGTAAAAAGTAATAAAATTCCTCATTACTGATTCACCCCCCCTCTCAGTAATCCAACAATTCTAACGATTGAAAAGAGAGTAAAAGTGAATGTTTGAGAGAAATTTGTTGTATTCCTAATGGTTGTAGCTTTAGTTTATAATAAAAATAAGATATGCTTGGCTAAAATGGATTCCCCACTGGCTCAAGAAAGCTAGTAAAGCATATAATCGATTCCATTTTGAACAAATTCAATATATTGTAAAATCATGCATTCCAATGGAAATAATTTATTTCTCCAATGCAATTTTCAGATTAGTGCCTTGCATAAATTGGCTAAATAGAGTATTGAATGTAAGAGTTAGATCCAAAAAATCTCCAGGGGTGTAATCCCTTTTACTCCCTAGAGCATGCAAACCCAACAAAGGTAAATCTAGGAGGGTGTAATCCCTTTTACTCCTCCTAAAAACCTTGCAATAAATGTCTTTTCAAATAGAAATAAGATGAACCTTGGTGGAGGGTGTATGCCATTATACTTCTCCAAGGGTTTAAGACAATATTATCAATGAAACTAGAAGAAAATACCAACAAAGTGCAGAAATTTCCTTACCAATTCCACAAAGAAGAAAGATCAAAACCTTGTTACCAAGAAATATCCATCCAAGAGAAAGAAATAAATCCTACAAGAGGCATGCACCACCCTAGCTCCACAATATTGCAAGACACGACACCAAATAGAAGTTTCACAAGAGAGAGATAGTCCAAAATTCTCAAAGAGGGCGCAAGTTCCAACAAAGTATCCTTCTCACAATGGGAGAGTTATGTCTCAAATGAAATGAGTTTTATATTTATTTATACCAAACCTCTAAGACAAAGTTTTTCCACTTAACAAGGGTAAACCACAAAATAAGGGAGAAATTTCCCGTTATTTTTCCCTTTAAAAAATTTCAATTTAACTTGCACATGAAAAAACCTTAAAACATGATGTCATCCCCTTGAGGGGTGACATTTTGAGACATGTAGGAAGTCGTTGAGGTTAGAGAAGGTAGTGCTAGGCCTCCAAAGGCCATGTGTCTTCAATTCAAGAGTAACATTCTTAGTGCAAGGGGTCTTCCATAAAAACATGCCAAGTGTCCATCATCAACACCACCACCACCAAACCCTAGCCCCAACAAGATGTCAAGCCCCAAGAGGTAGTGCTCTAGCCTCCAAAGGTAGGTCGTTGGGGTGACGATGGGATAGGATAGGTCCTCTAAGGTGTATCTCAAGACTCCAAAGGCTATCATCATCATCCGATGTGCGGGGTATGGTATCCAACCTATGGGATTTTTGCCCCAAGGAAGCCCAAGCTAGGCTTGTTCCTCCAAAACTGTCCACCAAGCAAGGTCCTACAAAGATAATGAATGTGCCCTCCAAGGGTTCCAATTAAAACATATCATAGAAATTAAAATAAAATCTAATACATGAGGCACCTAAACATGTGCATCAAAAATACCTCATCATATTAAGCAAGTGCTCAAAGACCCTATGCAATTGACCAAGTTTAGGTATGGGAGGGGTGTCATAAAAACCCTATTGGGTGAACCAAAACCCTCAAGTAGGGGATGCTTCCAAAGGTAACCCCTTAAAGGCCATGTAGTGGATATGAGGTGGATGAGGATTGTACTTCATAGGTTTATGGTTTTCATGACATACAAGGGCTCGTATTGTCTCATCTATGGGTGACTTTGTAGAGGTTGTGTTGCACCTTCATTTTCAATGCATCCTTTTTCCAAACCCAGTTATTTCCATTAGTTAATTAAACTTCATAATGACTGGCTACTTCTTATAGGTAAAATAAATCTTGGGGGGGAGTACCACAATATCACTTGAAGGTATAGGTACACATAGTGCCATAGGGGTAAAATCAAGCTTCTAACGCACTTGTGTAGATCCGTCAACAAGTGGGGCATTTTCTACATATGTATTTTATTTTGCAGGTCTTTAATATTTTAGGAGAAACATTTCATTGTTCTCAAGAACTTTTTGGGAGAGCATCTGGAAGTTTATTATTTTTTCTTTTAACTTTTTCTAGCTATAATCCCTCTGGTCCTTCAACCCTTTCTTCCCATGAAATGAGGTACATGTGCTTCTTGGGTCAATAAGGCCAGAAAACATAGAAGAGGGTGATGTGGTCGGGGAAAAAGAGATGGAAAGTGGTAAGTATGGTTGGGAATCATAAGATGACCCCTCAGGGGACCCTAGTCACACCCTTTCCCCAAAAGTTGTCCACTTACTAGGAAATTGTTGACACTCACCAAGGTGGAACATGGTAAGAAGCATAATGTCTAAGCATGAATTCTATTATCAAAAGCAACTTCAATACAACATATTCAAATTCCTCAAATATTAGAGTGGTTCTTACCATAATAATTGACTTGTACCTCATGGAGAAAGACCCAATGTATTTTGGAAGCAAGCTGGTGTGGTGAATTCCATGGTGATGGATCTAGAAGTGTGGTGGTGATGTGGGCCCTTGTCTGTGCAAGTGGATGTCGTCGACCATCTGTCTCTCGGTACTCCATGTTTGCAACCTAAGGGCCATGAGACATAATCTCCTTAGTTATCCCTAAAAATTGTGGATAACATGACCAAAAAAATGTTGTTTAATGCGTCAAAATGGCTCCGGAGGATTTCAAACGGTTTTTTGGACCCACATTTCCAAATTTGGACTAGCCACTGAAATGGCCCTGCAAGCTGATTCCTCCAATTTTTCCACCAAAAAAGTATTGAGATAGATGAAAAATAATATGATTATCCAATCTTGATCATACCTCCTCATTTAGGGAGGATTTTGGTCCCTAAAATGTTTACTAAATGAGGTGAGGAAACTTTTCCTTTACCTTCTCCCTAGAGTACCACTTTGCTTTTCCTGGAAGTTGTCCATTCAACCAAATCTACCAAAGGTCACGCTACCTCTGTCTTGTAGTTTTGGACCAATTTTGCAAAACTGTTTCCTCTACCAACTCTCCATGAGCATATGGTGCTATGTCCTCCATGGAAGGTAGGACATTCTCCTCTTCTTGATCCAACATGGAAGGCTCATAGAGTTTGAGATTCTCCACATTCAATACTGAGTAAATGCACATGTATGAGGGTATACTGAGTTTGTAGGCATTATCTCCCACCTTTTCCCATACCTCAAAAGGACCACACCGTAGAGCCTTGATCTTCTTTCCAAGACCCTGTAGCATTTCCTTATTGAATTGTAACCATACTTTGTCTCCCACTCTAAATATTCTCTCTGTTTTGTGCTGGTCATGCCTAGCCTTGTACTTTTTCTGTGACTTCTTCAATGTCTCTTGTACTTTCAAATGGATTTTCCTGATATTCTCAACAATTTTTTTCTTCTTTTAATGCATCTCCTTTGAGGTCCTCTCTCACTCCTCCTTGTTTTCCATATTCAACATCTAAGGGTGAAGGTGGGAAATTCCCAAAGAAAGTTTCAAAAGGTGAATTACCAGTAGAAGTGTGGACTATTATGTTATAAGAGTATTGCATATAGATCAATTTTTCATCCCAGGTCTTCATATGATTCTAATTTTAAACCCTCAAAAGATGCACCAGAGTCTTGTTGTTTACTTTGGTCTACCCATATGTCTGTGGATAGAATGTTGTAGATCTCTTCAACTTAGTGTCCATCTTCTGCCACAATTTAGTCCAAAATGCACTACGGAATATGGTATCCCTATTTGAGATGATGCTCCTTGGTATCCCAAAGTCAACCCAAACCTATTCAAAGAACACGTTTTATTCTTCATGTCCCTTGATGGTATTTTTTTTCTTTTTTTTTAATAGAAACGGTTATAGATTATATTAATGGGGTGGACTAACCAAGGGTCTGATTACAAAATGGCCTCGAATTTCTTCGGGTCTGTCTTCCTGAACCATTCTACTTCTATAACTATAGACTAGTGAACTGAACGTCTTCTAAAAGAACTGTTTCAGCATAAGACTCA
>JASDQU010172697.1:0-10971 GCA_032191745.1 Picea mariana
TGATGATTATGAGTTGTTGTGTTATGGTTGGTTGATGCACATCTTTGAGAGTTGTCTTGGTGATTGATCTTGGTGAGTAGATATGATTTGGTTGATAAGATTGATGAGACAGGTTGTTGTGATAGGTTGTTTGGACAGGTTGTTGTGACAGGTTATTTGTACAGGTTTGGTGCATGGTTGATACACTTGTTCATGGTACAGGTTTTGTACAGGTTTGTTGCATGGTTGATGCACTTATTCATGGTACAGGTTTTGTAGAGGTTGGTGCATGGTTGATGCACTTGTTTATGGTACAGGTTGATTACAGGTTGAGGTACAAGTTCGTGCATGGTTGATGCACTTGTTTATGGTACAGGTTGATTGGTACATGCTTACAGCAGTATATCTCACAGTGGTTCCATCATTCTACTTATACGTCAGGTTGGCTGGACGGGGAAATGACAGGTGGTTGTAGTCGGAGAACATAGGGGGTTTTAGCCTCCTTCTGGTTGTATCCAGAGAATTGGGGAGTTGGAGCTTCCCTCAGGTTGTAGCCTGAGAAATTAGGGGGTTAGAGCCTCCTTCCAGTTACAACTAGAAAACAAAGCAATTTTGTGCTTCCAATGAATGTAATTCTTCAAGACATATAAGAAAAAACATTATGTGGTTTTCTCCCACTTTGGGTTTCGACATAAAATACTAGTGTATTGTGTATGTGTATGATTGTTCATTTGTTCATTGCTCATTTACTCTGCAATTATTGGATGATAATGCTACATTGATATAACACTTGGATTATATGGCTAAAAATGATTAAATTGCTCTATTATTGATTCACCCCCCCTCTCAGTAATCCAACAATATTACATAACATTTGTTTTATAAATTCATTAATAATTAATAATATTTGTATTATTTTATTTTAAAATAAAATTATAGGTATTAAAAAATTTATAATAATTAATAAATATTTTTTTTATTAAATAATGAATTATAATATTGATTTTATATAAAAAAATAAAAAAAATATTAATATTAAAACTATGATGATGATGGTGATTAACATCCACTAAGACCGAATTGGTCTATCGAACCTTAAGAGGGTAAGTGATTACTTGTGATTCCTTAGAACTTTTATTCTTTGTTGGAAAAGCATTAAGAGAAGCTTTCCAAGATCATCATACTTTTGTTGAGTTAAGAGGTTAGGAAGGTTGGTAGTGTGACAAATATTTTGAAAATGAGATCTAATATGGGTTTAGGCTTTTTTCCAATAGAAAAATCGCTCAATTATATTAGTATTAATTTTTTACATATTCTTGTCCAAACAGGAAATCCAGAAGAGACTTTCCAAGAAGAAACTAAGATTTCAAAAAGTATTTCTAGATATATCAATCCTTACAAATCATAGTTGACCGATATTCCAAAAATAAGGCGCAAAAAACAAGCCACATTACTAAATTAGATGTGGAATAATTGACTACATATCCACAAATACTATGAGTAAAAATCCAAAAAGGAACTTGGCCAAAACAGAAATTATAACAGACTAGTAATAGAAAAGGATGATGTGCCTCTTGGGACCTTCAATTCCATTTACCCGCTTGTAATAGGTAATTCTGCCTTTGGGTTCCTGTAATGCTTGTTTTGATAGAAGGTCTACCTCCTTATTATGACCCCTGTAAATTTGTTGGAAACTAATTTCATGAAATGTTTTTATTAATTCCATTATTCTGATCTTCCAACCTTCGATAGCACTTGCCTGTAGTCTTCCTCTTTTAGTTATCCAAGCGATAACTACCTTAGAATCTCCCAGAACCTGGAGTTTTTGAAGAAACAAATGTGTTGCCAGTGTAAGATTTTCCCATACACCCAGTATTTCTGCTTTTGTATTTGTGCCTTCCCCATAATTTAAAACCCATATATACACTGATAAATATGGCGTTTTGAAACCCTCCCCCCACTCCATACTATTTTCCATCTACTTGTGCTTCCCCATCAAAACATGCGAGAGTATTATCATCAAGATGAGAAATCAAACAAGCTCATAATGGGATAATTTTTTGTGTTGCAAAGTGCCTTTTATGTGAACCAAGAGTCTTGGTGACCACTAGGAGAATAGATGGAGAAGTATTCTCAAAATTTGTTGTGTTCCTATCAATCCAAATAAACTAGCAAATACGAGCAGCTAGAATAGAGGATACAGACTTGTCCTCTGTCCAAGATTTAAAACATTTTGTCAGTGAATTCCCTTCCCAAACACTTTTGTAATTATGGATAGTTTTAATTCTTGCCTAGACCGATTTTGTGAAAGTGCAATGTATGAAGAGATGGCTAATATTTATGTATCTTGTTTACATAATTGACATCGGCTTGGGCCTTCCCAGCCTTTTTGTTGGAGAATGTCCCAAGTTAATATTTTTTCCTCGACTGCCAACCAGATGAACAATTTGATTTTGAGTTGAATATCCCATTTCCATATCTTTAGCCTCCAACCATCAAAACTCGGGAACCTCTAGGTTGAAAGAAGAGCCAAATAAACATTTTTTACTATAAGAGACCTAGATGTATCGCCACTAGTCCACATCAGTTCATCGTCACGATCCTGAATGGAGGCTCATGTACCAATAAGAGAGATACGAAACTGATCCCATTCTGCAGCCAATTCACCAGTAAGACCCAAACCGAAGAGGAATTTTTATCCAGTTTCCCTCTAGCTTGGTAGAGTACAGTAATTGTTTTATGTCTTAAAACAAATATAAGAGATGGAGATAGAAAAGATATGTCTCCCAACCCCAAGATTTTGTCTCTACCGAGAGAAACAAGATGTCCCGTTCCCAGGATCCAACTAAGCCAATGTGTGATCAGGTGGACCGATTTAATAAGAATATTCCAGATTCTTGAAGCCGCATTCTGATTGAAGGAAGTCAATCTAAGCCAATTTGTGACAGTGGAGAAAGGAAGATATTTATATTTTATAACATTCTCCCAAATTCCATCGTGTGTTAAAACCCGCTAGAGTGTATTAGCAGCCAGGGATTTGTTGAAGTGGAAAATATTGTGAAATCCACAACCACTGCACTTATTTGGTTTTGAAAGAGTTTGCCACCTACAAAGATGGTAATGATGTGTTTCATTGTTACCATTCCAAAGAAAATTAAACATAATTTTCCTGATCTTGTTTAAAACTGAGCCACAAACTGAGCCGGGGATGGTCGCCAATGACATCCAATATACCGATCGACTCTCCAAATTTGATTTCATTAATATATATCGTCCACCCAAGGATAACCATCTATTGCACCAAATACATATTGTTTTCTCCACCTTTCCAGCAACCAGTTCCAGTCTTCAGCTTTGTGAAACCCTATTTTTAGATAATAACCAAGATATTTTAAACCGATTGATAGATCTGTAAAGGTAAATGGGAGAAATGACTTGAAGGGTATTAAGTCCACTTCCGATAACCCCTCATATAGAATAGTTGATTTTGTTTCATTTACCTGGAGACCCAAAGATTTAAAGAACAAGTTAATGAGTCTATCAATTTCCAACCATTCTTGTAATGTGGCATTAGTCATGATTAAAATGTTGTCCATAAAGAATAAGTGGATAATTTTTATCATTCTAGACACCTTTATAGCCACTAGTTTTCCTTCCCCTTTGCTTTATTTTAGTAATAAGCTAATACCCTCCATAACCAATATGAACAACACGGGGGATAGTGGGAACCCTTGGTGTAAACCTCATCCACTTATGAAAAATTATGTAGCCTCACCATTTAGTATAACAACAAAGGTCGAGGAAATGACGCAACTAATAATCCAGTTGGTCAACTAACTACCAAAGCCCACTTGTATTAATATCAACCTTAACAAATCCCAACCTATGCAATCATAATCTTTCTGTAGATCCAACTTCAGAACAAGTGATTTTAATTTCTTTTTTTAAATGCTATGGAGGAACTCATGCGCAGTTCCAATGGCATCTTGTATGTGTCTGCCTTTCAAAAATCCCAGTTTCTCATCTGAAAGTGATCTAAAGAGGATAGGTTTAATTCGATTTGCAATGATTTTTGAAATTAATTTATGACAGAGGTTGCATAAAGAAATTGGTCTAAAATCCCCAAAAGTAACTGGCTTATTTGGTTTAGGTATAAGGGATAAAAAAGTAGAATTAAGGCCCCCTACAATAAAACCTTTCAATCTCGATTCCTCAACCATCTCTAAGAGGTCCTCCCCTACCAATTCAAAGAAATGAGTAAAAAAATCAATTGTCCAGCCATCAAGCCCTCAAATTTTATCTTTCTTGAACAAAGACAAAACCTCTTTTAGCTCAGCCAAGTTGACTAGGAAATGAAGTGTGCTAGCTTCTTTTATAGTAACCAGTCAGGAGAAAAGACCTGCGACTCTGACGTGTTCTTTTGTTGAAGGAAAATCCTGTGCCTTAAAGAAATTTTTAAATTAATTCACTGCCTCGTCTTTTAATTCCTCTTGACCAATGTGCAAAGTCCCAGTGGCATCTAAAATCTCCTAATCATGTTTCTGGTTTCTCCTGTAACAGGAAAATTGATGAAAAAACTTCATGTTTTGGTCACCACTTTGTATCCAAATCGCCCTGCTGCATTGTCTCCACAGTTCTTCCTTAGCTTTTAATAAACTGTTTCTTTCTTGTTCCAGGATACTAAGTTGTCTTTCCAATTCCAGAGATGAAGCACCTCCCGCCACTAGAAAATATTTTTTTTTATATCTGCCTCCATCTTTTCCAGATTCAATAAGTTCCTGCAATTTCTTTTCATTACCCAGATTTTTGTGTCTGTCTTCAAGTATTTTAGTTTCTAGACTAATATACGTTTTTTGCCACCTTCGGATAGGAATTTTTTATCGGTCCAGACCTTATGAACTAAGTCGTTAAAATCCTTTTCAAGTAGCCACTTAGAATTTAATTTAAAAGGATAGGCTTTATAGATAGGGTTGATCTCCAACTGTAATAATACCGGAGCATGATCTAATACAAATGGGTACTCCACCCAGGATATGTATAGTCTTACACCTTTTAACAACTCTTTAGAAAAAAAAAACCTATCCAACCTCTTAGAAATTGAGCTTGTACCAAATCGCCCATTTCTCCAGGTTCAGACTATCCTATCCGGTTGTGTGTCAATTAACTTCTTGGATAGAAAATAATCTTTGAGTAAACCCGCCAATGGTCCTGCTTGGGCAGACTCTCCTCTGATCTCACCCGTCGAGACAATTAAATTCAAATCGCCTGCAATAATCATTTTTTATGAGATAATATACCATTATCTGCCA
Source organism: Picea mariana (assembly GCA_032191745.1). Lineage (NCBI taxonomy): Eukaryota > Viridiplantae > Streptophyta > Pinopsida > Pinales > Pinaceae > Picea > Picea mariana. The sequence goes on from JASDQU010172697.1 coordinate 5,289, forward strand.
CAGTGTTCCAAAATTTTTTCCGCTCCGAATACGGACCATAGATATTAAGTAGAGTGAGCTCCCTTTTGCTACCAATGCACTTTCTTGTCAACAAAATCCCACCACGGGATAGGTAAGGAACCAAATCAAATTTGTTTGGGTCCCAAGTGACCAAAATACCTCCTGAATTACCAACTGAATTAACAACATAGGATACCCAAGAAGGTCGAAAGCAATTCATAAAATCTCTTGCTTTTTGTTCATGAACCAAGGTTTCCTGTAAGAACAAAATGTCTGGGCGTGTTATATACAAAATACGAAGGACAAAGGATGATTTTAGGGTGTCCCCAATCCCTCTGAGATTTAAGGAGAGAAATATCATTATTTTTCCCTTGCCAGGGATTTCAATGCTCTAAGTGCCCCACAATCAGTGGTAGGAAGACAAGTGTCAGTTTGTAGGGAGGTCGCAACCGTTGATTTCTTCCGGTCACTCCTGGTTTTGATCAGAGAGTATTCATTACCCATTCCCCCTAACCAAAAATGCTCTTTTCCTTCCCCCTCGACACTTGGACACAAGGAACTAGCCTCCCCACCCATAGAGGAATTTGCATAAACAAAGTTTCTAAAGTAAACAGGAAAAGAAACAAAAGAGGTTGAGTCGCATATGAAAGGGATCAGGGAATCAAGTACAACACTAAGAGTAGTGTCGTCTTCCTCTGGTTCATGACAACTAGGAAGAGATGTTCTTTCATCAAACAGAGGTAAATTCAAAGGCGAATAGGTATCTAGATGACAAGGATCAACAAGGGCTATGGGAGGATCAGACAAACTTTCTTTTTTAGTAGCTAGAGCGAGACTCACAGAAAAAACTAAGGACTCAACCCCCGATAACCCGACCGATGGGGTAACCCTATCCGCCTGTCGAACTGGCCCCACTAAGGTGGGTCTAGAAGGTTCCTTATCCACCTCAGAGGACACCTCACCTTTGGTAGTTGAATGTTTTATCCAGCAAGAAACATCCAGTACATCCCTTTCCCACAACGCTAATGTAGAAAAAAGAGCAAGACAATGTAGTTTTAACTTACCCGAGAGTGTATCCACTGGCCCAAGTTGACTAGAGACCTCCGATGAAAAGTGAAAATCCTTAGTCCCAAAGGAATCTTATTTAGTGGAAGTGTTATGAAAATCTCTAAGCACCGTTGTGTCTTCTGACACCTCATCTTCAACCCACCCAATAAATTCCTTTCAAAGGTGTCTCGTACTATGACAGAGGCTTCACCTAAATTGTATGCCAAGGTAATAAAGCCTCTGAAGTATCCTTCGATCTCTCTATTCTATCTCTAAAACCTATGGAAGCCCGCAGTGGATGTCCATTTCAACCAAAATCCTCCCAACGTTTCTAGCCAGAGCTGAAAGGTTCTGTCTATCCACCATAGTGTATGTACCCAGTGAGTTTCTAAAATTCGTTAAGGCACCCTCGTTCCAGAGTTGGATGGGTAAATCGAGTAAGAGAACCCAAAGATGGCGTTGTTGGAAATATTTTGTCATCAGGTCAAACGAAACCCTCCACCGATTCAACATTAGGCTACTGTCTCCCATCACCCACCGGTTTTCCAAAAGAATAGAAATATCTTCCATTTCTTTGCATATGAAACCTAACCAACCTTTGGTTAGGTACAATATCTCAGAAACATAGCCTAAAACAGATGCCCAATTTTTCTCAACCCATACCGAGATTGAGACCTTTCAAAAATAGCTATAAGAAACTCTACCAACTAACCCACACAATTCCATCCTACAGGTATCCTCGAGACCAATATTTGACCCCAGAACCATTCTCTTGAATGCTTTGTTGGCCTTTCACTATCTGCACCTGCCCCCTGAAGAACCCAAAGGCTTCCTCACCCTTCTCTGTGAGCTGGGAAAGCCAGCTTCCCTAAAACCTTCAGTCATACTACACACTTTCGTTACCAGGGATGATTTCAAGGATGGAAATTTATTTTAAAATGTAGAAACCTTGACGAATATTACTAATCCTTCATACGTCAACTATAAATGTTTGGTGATATGTTTTTAAAAAAATTCAAATTTCTAAGTATTTTATATAGTTTTTATAAAATTTTGGCGATTTTTAAGGTAAAATAATTTTATCCTATAGAATTTGGGCGAATCATTTTTAAAATAAAGAATCTCGTTTTTGGAAAAACCATGGAAAATTAGCCCATGAGCAAAATTTAGCCCCTAAAATTATCCCTTTGAATCATTACCTTCTCCACTGGCCAAGAAATATCAGACAACCATGGAAGAAAACTGGTAAGAGTGGCGAAATGCCTAGCTTCCCTCTATTTGTTGTGGAAAATTTATTTGTCAAATCACCTGAAGGATTAGTTAATGGGTTCGTACCGACTCCCAAGGAGTCTGCAGTGGCGAAAAGACCCGCCCTTTGCCAAAGGGCCTCGTCGGCTGCACCCATTAGTGCATTAACGTCGTCTTTTATGTCATCCTGCCGAGACTTTTCCATAGATAAGCCACCTAGTCTCCACTAAGAACTTTCACGCCAGAGTAGTCAGTAACAGACTAGTTTCCTAGAATAGAAGTGGGAAGCAACTTTAACGGTTTCAGGGTCCATTAAAGGTTCTTAAATGCAAACTGACGGGAGATAGTGGAAGCCAAAAAAACTAAAGACTAAAAACACAGTCCACTAAAAAGGAGACTATAAAGATAAGAGGGAAGGCAACTCGAAAATAACAGAGGTTAAGTCTCCTTCTTTATGGAGGTAGACTAAAAAAAACTCCAGCTAAATTAAAACGTACCACCCTCCACCAAATTGTAACTCAAAGAAGATAGAAAAACATCGGCTCTGGTTCCAATCTTGGGCTCCCAATGTGCGTTAGGGTTCCGCTAGCAGTTCGGTCCACTAAAATAATTGTTGTCGTAATCTCTTTGTAGAGATACTACCATTTTCATAAAGGTATCTCTAATATGGGTATAGGCTAGACAATCTAAGAGAAAGTGTTTTTCATCTTCAACCTTTTTAGTGTCACAACAGTAACACACTCTTTCATCCCATGACATTATATAATATTTTTTTACATTATTAAAAAACATGATTAATATAATAATAATAATAATAATCTATTTTTAAGGTCACAACCAAGCCATACACCAAATTGGTGTATGAGACCTCCTCCGCGCAGCGATTTTACTAGTAAAGTCTACGGAGGTATACATACCCTACCCCCCTCTAGATTTGAACTTATAACCTCTTAAGAGAAAACACGTGTTCTTAACCATTAGATATTATTACAGATATTTAAATTATTTTATATAATCATTCTCATCATTAAAAAAAATGATTAATATAAATAATATTTATATTATTATAAATATTAAAATTATTTTATATAACCATTGTCATCATTAAATTGTAATGAAGCTTTCAAGAATGAGAAAACACCAATTCTTCAAAAATGACATTTATTCTCTATAATAAACCATAATATAGTAACTATGCCTATAGTGCACAATTGATTCTTTGGATGAGTCGATAAGAAATTATTGGGCTAATCAAGCATACCTCTAGTAGGGGACAATGCATCATTTATCACGGAGACTACCCCTCGTGTTTATTCAACATTCTAATACTTAATTAAATATCTAGATTAACGTCAAAATGTGATGACTACAAATTACAATGTTATATTCTTGTTCCCCATATTGGAACAATCTAGTGATAAAAAATTAGGTTATACGTACAAAAATATATAAAGGAAATGGGGAAATGATGAAAGGGTTATGAATACACTCGAATAGAGAAGCAGTTTGCAGGAGATAAGTTAGACCATATTACTAAGTCATATTGTGGAGGGAAGATTCCTTTAAATATATTTTAAAGGACATGTAACTTGTATGCAAAAATTCAATTATTTTTAAATAAAAGAGATTTAGTAATGGAACATCTAAATAATTCAAATGTGAAAGTCTATATTTTTCATTATCCATTTCAGATAAGTTAGACCATCTTACTAAGTCATCATATTGCAGAGGGAGGATTTTTTTAAATATATTTAAAGGACTTGTAACTTGCATGCAAAAAATCAATTATTTTTAAATGCAAGATTTAGTAATGGAACATCTAAGTAAAGATTTCATTATCTATTTCTTTTTAATGATAGTTATAAATTTTTTATATATCAAAAATTTATATATCTATGGTATTTGAGTTAACCATTGCATTTCTTTTTAATGATAGTTGTAAATTTTTTATATATAAAAAATTTATACATCTATGGTATTTGAGTTAACCATTGTATGGGGTGATTAATGGAAAGAGAGTGAGGATTAAGAAGACAAGGATTCATCTCATTTGGATGATGAAGTTTTATGGGAAGATGAGGATTCATCTCATTTGGATGATGAAGTCTTATGAGATTTTATTATAAGTGAATTACTTACTAATAATCTTGAACTAAATGTTTTTTTACAATAGAAATTTATTATTTACCCTCGTCAATTCCAACTTATGAATCAAGAGAGTTGCTCCATAAATATATAATTATTTTTATAGTATTATTAGATTATATTTTCAATATTATTAATGTTTAATTATAGAGTTAACCATTGCATGGAGTGATTAATGGAAAGAGAGTGAGAATTAAGAAGATGAGGATTCATCTCATTTGGATGATTAAGTCTTATGGGATTCTATTGTAAGTGAATTGCTTACTAATAATCTTGAACCAAATGTTTTTTTACAATAGAAACATATTATTTATTTATTATTTATTCCTCGTCAATTCCAACTTATAAATCAAGAAAGTTGCTCCATAGATATATAATTATTTTTCTAGTATTATTAGATTATATTTTGAATATTATTAATGTTTAATTATAGGTGAATACATTCCATACTCTCTTTTACATGGTCAAGAGGGTGGGAGTGGGGGCATTAATGGAGAAATTATAAGAGGGTGGGAGGGGGGGCATTAATGGAGAAATTATATTATTTTAGAGGGTGGGAGGAGGGCATTAATGGAGAAGAGGGTGGGAGGGAGGCATTAATGGAGAAATATAATTTCTCCATTAATGCCCCCCCCTCCCACCCTCTTCTCCATTAATGCCCCCCCTCCCACCCTCTTCTCCATTAATGCCCCTCTCTTTAGAGGGTGGAAGGGGGGGCATTAATGGAGAAATTATAATATAATTTCTCCATTAATGCTTTAGAGGGTGGAAGGGGGGGCATTAATGGAGAAATTATATTATAATTTCTCCATTAATGCCCCCCCTAAAGAGGGTGGGAAGGGGGGCATTAATGGAGAAATTATAATATAATTTCTCCATTAATGCCCCCCTCCCACTCTCTTTTCCATTAATGCCCCCCCTAAAGAGGGTGGGAAGGGGGGCATTGATGAAGAAATTATAATATAATGTCTCCATTAATGCCCCCCCTAAAGAGGGTGGGAAGGGGGGCATTAATGGAGAAATTATAATATAATTTCTCCATTAATGCCCCCCCTCCCACCCTCTTCTCCATTAGATATTATAATTTCTCCATTAATGGAGGGTGGGAGGGGGGCCATTAATGGATAAATTATAATATAATTTCTCCATTAATGCCCCCCCTCCCACCCCTTCTCCATTAATGCCCCCCCTGCCACCCTCTTCTCCATTAATGGAGAAATTATAATATAATTTTTCCATTAAT
>JASDQU010172698.1:0-20940 GCA_032191745.1 Picea mariana
GGTACATTCTTCCTGCACCCATGCCATCTTCATTGCTGTACTTGCCATCAATGACAAGCATATGCTACCTGTTAAACATTTCCAACAGGCGCATGTTTATGAAATTCTTGAAGAAGAGCAATCCATTGTTTCAGATGATGCAAGTGAAGATGAAGATGTTGTAAATACAAACAAGCTCAAGGACGTCGCCAAGTCATAACTACATAAAGTTGCATCAAGGCCAAAGTTATTTCCCTACACAGACATGATAAGCTAGGCTCTAGAGCATGTGGATTTACCAACCAAGACCATCTACAACCATGAAAGAACTATTTTTGGCTCTTTTTGACTTGAAGATATCCAAGTAATGTATAAATTGTCCAATACTCCAAAATATGTCTACAATGCAGAATTTGTGAGAAATTTTGAGAAATAAGAATGTGTAGATTATGACAGAAGCATCCATGGTATAATTAAAAATTGGTGGGGAAATGAAAATAAATTCAAAGTATATAGTCATGGTATATATTCCACATCTTCTTGTGATGCACATATTATGTACATAACTATGATGTTGTGTAGATTGTATGGAAAGAAAAACCCTGCACATTTCAACATTGTTTGGGTCCCTATTATTCATGAAGTTGCAGAGGGTTTCATTTTTCATTGGGGAAAGTTGTTGTCTAATAAATTGGTCAAACAAATAGATATTTATACAAGTCAGAAATGTAAAGGTGAACAAGCTCCCTTTTATATTTCAGAATATATTATGGATGATATATGTTACACAACTCCTTTCCCACTGATGAATTGGAGTTGGAATCCAAAAGATTATGAGCTAATACACATCTATCATTCTAAGTTGTGGGAGGAAAATGCAAAAGACCATTTTTATGAAATTTTCTATAGCGTTATCATCCCAGTTCATGAAGTTCTATATGGTAATCCTCCTCTCAGGATTTCTGAGAAGATTATGGGAAACTTAGGTGCAATTGTAGACTAGTATATCGAGGAGAGTTTTTCCTATATCATAGTTTATGGTTGTTTTTCATCTCCTCATGATTTACCAAAATTGCTTCCAGATAGACTCATTTGTAGGGAAGTAGCATACCAAACAGTTTATGCAGGCATAACTAAAGAATTAAAGGAAACAAAGAAAAGGGTATGGCCAACTTATACCATACATGTTGGTGTATATTCCTTGTTAGATTTTGGACATGCTAAGGTTGAAATATTTTGGACATGCTAAGGTTGAAGCCTCTTCCTTGGAAGATATTGTGTTGTCTTCCATTGAATTCAAAATGCATGATCCACATAAAGTGGTTGAAAATCATTTGTCTTAATTCAGTATGAAAAAGTACTTTCACGAAGATTCACCATTTGATGATATTTTCAGAGGAGAGAAATCATATGATGAAGTTCTATCCAGAATCAAAACTCTCCCTTATGAAGAACAATAAGATTTTCTCAGTTTTCAAAAGCACATGAGAAGTTGTCTACCAAATATTTTACAAGTAGAGCAAATTTTTACTCACAATGGTAATCCAAGAAAGCTGATAAAACACTAGAAACATCATCAAAATATACAACAGAGAAAGAACAAAATCTATCAGGTAAGACTTTACAAGAAACGTGGGCAATATTTGAAGCATTCATGAAGCATGGACACATTATCCTTCAAAATGCTTCAAACACTGAGACTCCCTTAAAATATGTTTTTACTCAAGGGAAATCTACTGCACTTACATCTCCTATTTCATCCTTAACTCCTCTTGCATCAAGCTTTGAAATACATGGTCCAGAGGTATTAAATGTTGAATATCTTACACCTATTGAGCTAGAAGAAATTCCTTCATCGGATTTCTTCTTCAACAAGAAAAGGAAATATATTGTGCAGAGAGAGATTCAAAAGAAAGGAGGTGTAATCACAAAAAGGCAGAAAATGTTATTTGATGGTCAGGGACAGAGTGACCCTAAATTTGCGAAACAGGTAGTAGATTCTCTGTTGGCCCTTGACCAAGTTTTGAGAACACTTGGTCATATTTGACCGTTTTTTGGACTTCGAAAGCCTGTCAAAGATGGAGCACCAGATGAAGCAGAGATCACGGGATCTTGACCCACTTTTGGGTCCCTTTTGGGTTTTGGGAATATGTAATGGGAAAAGGATGTCGGCCCATGGGTTCACCCATGCTTAGGACCACTTTTGTAAATGTATAAATAGACATCTAGGCATCTAGTAGAAAGGGGGTATTGTATCTATGTGATATAGGCTAAGTGCCAAGAAGGGATCTGTGTGATCGAGAGTTTTGCGCATTCTATATAGACTTGTAGAGTTTAGTGTAAGTCCCTATGTGAGGATATAGAAGGCTTTGTGTTGAAAGGCAAGGAAGAAGGATCTAGCGAGCTGTGCAGAGCTTCTGTCCTATGTGCAGTAGGGTTTGGTGGCTCTGTGCTTGTAACCGCTTGGCCAATGATAATAAAGAAGAAGAGTTGGTGGACATAGCCCCAGGGTGGGGGTGAACCACACAAATCTGTGTGTTATGCTTTGTGCCTTGTCTTGACGTGCTTATCTCTGCTTTTTCTAAGTGCTTTGATATACTTAGATAGATCTATTGATGCTTTGTGCTTATTAGATGCGTATGAATAGTAGATCTTATATGTATGAAGATGCTTAGTGCTGATCTACTGGATCTGATCTATTTTACTATTGCTAAGTATTAAGATACCTTAGATATAAATGAATGTCGTGATGCTCTATGTTGTTTGCGAAGTATAATAAGGACTAAATATTGATGAATGATCAATGCTAAGTGCTCTATAAGTGATATAATCACATATCTATGTCCCAGCTAAGGTTGCAGACACCCGAGTCTTGCAACCACCGTTGCATATACCTCGGGTGAGACTTCATCTTCTTCGAAGATGTTTTTGAAAGGGCCAATAGTTAGAGTTTTGTTGGTGCGCTCTTGTAGCGTTGAACCCTGGGTCTACCCCTATGCCAACAAATGGTTCTATTGCCGGGACCTGAAGCTGTGATTGTTGGGAACTAAGGGAAGAGAAGCTTTGTGCGAAGATTCAATTGGAAACTGTGGAAGCTATGTGCGTAGATCTGTTTCCCTAGTGCGCAGCCTTTTACTCGACCCATGAAGCTTCATGCCAAGAAAGGAAGGACATATCTCAAGAAAAGAAGCAAGATCTGAACACTTTGTGCTCTAAGAAAGGTAAAAGTGGAAGTTTTTGAAGAAAAGAGGTCAGATATGCAGAAAAGAGGTAAGATTTGTAAGCTCTGTGCTCTAATAAAGGTAAGAATAGTTAAAAGGTCTTATATCTAGAAGCTTTGTGCTCTGTAGAAGTAAGATAAGTGAATTTTTTTTCTAAGGTATGGATCTAAGTATGGTTAATAAAGTTTATCCTAGTTTGAAAACTGGGGCATTGATAGATGAAATAAAGTTTGATTTGAATAGATATGATAAGCATAATGATAGATATGTTCTACCTATGCATAGAAAGAATGTTTGGACTAACAAATGGATGCAGGATCCTAGAAAGAATTTTTTTCAGACTAGCTACCATGATCTTGGTGCGCAGTACAGAAGAAGAGGGGAAAATTTAAATGAAAGAGAGGGTTAACCCTCTATTATAGTTGCAAAAGATCGGGACATCTTGCTAAGGAATGCCCTGGTGGAAGATCTAGTTTTTTTTGTTGCAAATCTTTGGACCATGAAGTGTTGGATTGCCCCAGAATGATTGCTAAGCTTGAAAGAATGAATCTGAATTAGGAAAACCCTAAGGCAGATCCAGAAGAGGCAGAACCCCAACAAAAATCAGAGAAGGTATTTCTACAGATGAAAGACACCTTGAACGATCACCGACATGTTAGGCTATCAGAGCTCTTTAAAGAAAAAGAATGCATTGAAGAAAGAATAGGAGACTTCGACATTGACTTTGTCCTTGATGAAGAGACACAAGTGAACATTATGCCAGAAAGAACTTGGGAAGCTATAGGGAATCCTGCTATGATCCCTTCATTAGGAGGAATAGGACTATTTAGAGGAAAAATGATGATGTTATGTGGAAATCTTGCTCAGATACCTATGACAGTGAATGGAACTTTGACAAAGGAAGACTTTGAGATTATTAAATTTATCGAGGACAACGCCTCGTTTACTATGTCACTTGGAAAATATTGGACTGATAGAGATCAAGCTAGAAAGAAGGAAGAAGAAGAAGTCTTAGAAAAACAGAGACAAGAGTTAAAATATTTCATGACCAGAAGGATCGCGCAGTTGATTGAAGAACAGGAAAACAAATTGAAGCCATTTGACACTATAAGCCCAGCTGTCAAAACTGCAAGAGCATTAGAGGACTCACAGAAGATTGAAGTATCTGTCTCAGATATAGAATAAGTATTACCCCTGAATCCTAGTAAAGAATCTCAGCAGCGTGAAGTACCTATGTCCAAGAAAAATAAGAATCAGAATGGGAAGAGAATCACTGAGACGAAGCTCACTGGAAAAAAGGCTAGGAAGCTAAGTAACAAGAAGGCTAAGATTGAAAAGTTACAACATATTCCAGAGGGAGCCTCGCAGAAGGAAAACTTGTAGAATTTGAACTTCGACGAGATATCAGAACAACGACATAAGCCACTTTGTCGAGGTGAAGCAATATATCCATTAGAATTCGATATATTCGTTCGACTGCCGGATCAAAAAGAATTGATGGCTCATCACCAGACCATTGGACCATGCCATAATGGACAAAACACAAATTAATGAGGACCATACCCATTTCAAAGCAAGTCATTGCCAATATCGCCTATATATCTCGTCGCGCCATGCCCGAAGAACACTTTTGCCAAATGAGAATTTGAAGCCCGCAGACTAGCAAGTGTATACAATGATCATCGCGCCCTTGTTGTTCATTCCTATGCAGTGTCTAAGATCATTGTGACCCCAATATTAACCCTGAGTGCGTATGTCTGAAGATCTTAGCGCACTTGAAGAATCTGCGAAGGAAGTACTCGCTGATATTAGGACCGAGAAAATCATGTCGAAAAGAAGGATGTCTGCATAAGTGTGCAAACATCATCAATAGGAGGAGTCCAAGCTTCTCCATCGACTACTCGCGGAGCAGGAACTTCCAGAATTGCGACAAAGACGAGAACGAAGCACATAGACGATATCGCAAATGCCAAGCTGATTCCAAGCATTCTACCTACCTACCTACCCTCTCTAAGCGGTGCCATCAACCGTGACAGTGTGCCCAGATATTTTGACTATGCTTTGGTCACGGTGTACCTCCCGAAAGGGATGCGCATAGTTCGTACCGACCAGGATAAGCTCCCAGCCTTGAAGATCAGTGACTTCAACCTTGCCGACAGGAAGGCTTACATCATGCTCACCCCACATAAGTATATGACCAGAACTAAAGGCAAGAATTCGAATATTATCCTGCATCCATGGACCCAGAACCTCGCGCAGTCCACACTGCTTAATGTAATGAAGATCCCACACTTCAGCCAACACCAGGAAGTAAACGCATGCGTGAAATTTCTCTTATCCTGCTACCATGGAGGTTACTTATGGTTGAATCGTCGCATCACTATGGATCCGACCTTGATCAATTGGATCACAGGGATGAGCATGCAGGGCCTAGACCCACAGGATTTTTACCCTGGAAAGACCTCCGACCAAGCATTAGCGCAGAGAATCAAAGAGACTTATGGCGATGTAGAGAAGGGAATGCAGGGTTACAATGTAACCTCTATCCAGAATGACGCAATGCACCTCGCATGTTAGCTGATTGTAGGCAAGATAGTTCGCAAGAACCGACCTACCCAAGTGATTAGATTCGTAGTTGACCTCGCAGGAAAGTGCGCCGAGGGACTACAGATGAATTGGGTGCAGTACCTTGTAAACTAGCTAGAGCTTGATTGCAGAGAAGCGCAAGACTAAGGGTATGAGTTCCACTTTAGCTGGCTTCTCATACTAATCGCATTCATTGCATGGAAAATGTCGGAAGGTGCGACCTTCCCCGACATCGATCCCTTCGAACCTTTGGCCATGAATTTCAGTACCTTGTGGTACTCTAATGATATGAACAAGCAGTGGAAATCCAATGTCGTCTTCCATACTTACTACAACCAGTTGAAACAAGCCATCCAGTCCAAGCCCCTGATGACCCTGAATACCCTCCAGAGGTTTCGGCCCTTAATGAAGTTCAGCACGGACCGCCACTTCATTTATATAACATCGCGCGCTGATGAGCATAAGCAACAGTTACAGTCCTATTACAAGTTGACAGAGGAAGACTTAGAAGAGATCACTAAGGAATGGTCAGTGGACCTCCTTATTCCAGCCAACCCCGCAAAGTTGTCCAATGTAGACAGCCCAGAAGATGCGCAGGATACACCCAGACCTAGTAAGATGAAGAAGCCTACAGAAGTTCAGGATATAGATAACACATTTGTGAGGACTACATCCATTTCACTAGATGAAAGGGATGATGGAGAAGAGATAGAAGGAGCAGATATTGAACACCAGAAAGGTGAAGTACCACCACCTAGGGACAAAGAGGAACCGTTAAAGAAAAGGAAGGTTTCACCTCTGAAATCTTCCTCCCGGAAGAAACCTAGAACGCCTGTAATCAAGATGCGGACTGCCCTCACATTGGATGATTTTAATTTCATCATTGCAGCTGTGAACGATGCTTCACAGGAAGTATTAGAGAAGCAGGAGGCGAAGCAGGAGAATATGTATAGTCGTACTGAGATTGAACTCCAAGGAGTGCAGCAGGCACTCCAGTCTAGCCGCGTAGTCTCCACTGTGCCTCTGACAGCAGGAACAATAGAACTAGGAGATGAGCCAACCCAATTGCACTAGATCACCGATAAAGTTGAAGCTCGCCTTCAACGAGCTCAGGAAGAGATAGTGCAAGCCATCCAGGATTTGACACAGGTATAGGGAGTACTTGTCAAGCAGCACAGTGTTGTCGAACGAGAAAAACTTGCTCTTCAAGCACAATGGGACAAAGAGAAAGCAGAGCTACAATAGAGCAAGGAGCAGTTGATCGTGAAGCAACTAGAAGTAAAGGAATAGGTCAACAGAGAACTTCGCTCTGTGACTGTCATAGAAGTGAGAGTTGAAGAATGAACTCCACAACAGGTGGCACAACTGGAAGAAGTGATCCAACAGCTTCATCAACACATCACAGACTTGGAAATTCGTACTGTGCTCGAGACTCCTCAAGAAATCAGAGACCTAAGAGAGGCAACTGCTCACAGCATAGTTGGAAAAATAAATCCCTTGCTTTGGAATGAAAACATCTAAGCTATAGGAGCGCTCAGACTTATGAAAACCTCATGGAGAATCCAGAGTTACAAGAATTGGAGTCATAGCTCCAAGAAGCAAAGAAGCATGCAGATACGTTATAGGCGCAGCTAAAGGCCTTGTCACCAGTCAAAAGAATGAAGAAGTTTCCAGAGAAACGCACCACCCAACAACAAATCCATATGATCCATACCAAAGTGATGGAAGTCTCTCAACGACTTCAACCAGTGCAAGAGAAGGCATGCCAACTGTTCACCGAAGTTGAAAGCTAAGGAGCCGAGCTAGAACAGGTCATCATCACAATAGAACAACACCTAGAAGGACCAGTCAATGACACACTCATCCAGGAGTTCACTGAGAAAGAGGCAGTAGCACTACAACAGGTCGAGGCAGTTCGGTCCAAGCTCGAGGCGTTCAAGGCAAAATTTCTTAGTCCAGAGTGACTCGGGATGAGTCACAGGTGAGTGTTGGGGGCCTGTTGGCCCTTGACCAAGTTTTGGGAACACTTGGTCATATTTGGCCATTTTTGGGACTTTCACATCCTGTTGAAGATGGAGCGCCAGACGAAGCAGAGATCACGGGATCTCGGCCCACTTTTGGGTCCCTTTTTGGGTTTTGGGAATATGTAATGGGAAATGGATGTTGTCCCATGGTTCATCCACACTTAGGACCACTTTTGTAAATGTATAAATAGACATCTAGGCATCTAGTAGAAAGGAGGTATTGTATCTATGTAATATAGGCTAAGTGCCAAGAAGGGATATGTGTGATCGAGAGTTTTTCGCATTATGTATAGACTTGCAGAGCTTAGTGCAAGTCCCTGTGTGAGGATATAGAAGGCTTTGTGCTGAAAGGCAAGGAAGAAGGATCTAGTGAGATGTGAAGATCTTTTGTCCTATGCGCAATAGGGTTTGGTGGATCTATGCTTGTAACTGCTTGGCTGACGATAATAAAGAAGAAGAGTTGGTGGACGTAGCCCCAGGGTGCAGGTGAACCACATAAATCTGTGTGTTATGCTTTGTGCCTTGTCTTGACATGCTCATCTCTGCTTTTGCTAAGTTCTTTGATATACTTAGATAGATCTATTGATGCTTTGTGCTTATTAGATGCGTATGAATAGTAGATCTGATATGTATGAAGATGCTTAGTGTTGATCTATTGGATCTGATCTGTTTTATTGTTACTAAGTATTAAGATACCTTAGATCAAAATGAATGTTGCGATGCTCTGTGATATTTGCGAAGTATAATAAGGACTGAATATTGATGAATGATTGATGCTAAGTGCTCTATAAGTGATATAATCACAGATCTGTGTCCCAGCTAATGTTGCAGACACCTGAGTCTTGCAACCACCCCTACCTCTACCTTGAGTGAGACTTCATCTGCTTCGCAGGTGTTGCCGAAAGGGTCGGTAATTAGGGTTTTGTTGGTGCGCTCTTGTAGATTTGAACCCTGGGTCTTCCCCTGTGCCAACATTCTCTGGGATCTTTTGCAACATAAAATTTGTGGTCAGTAGACAATTTAAGAAATAAGATTGATCATAAAAATCTTTTAATTGAGCAATTGGAAAATGATTTGAAACAAACAGAGGAAACTATTAAAGAACGACTTAGTTTTGAATTAGCTCAATTCCAACAAAGTTATGAACAACAAATTAAACAGCTAGAAGAGAAATTAAGAACAAGTCTCCAAGATCAACAAATGTTAAAAAATACTCTTTCCCAGAAAAAAGCATTAATACTCCATTTAAGAGCCCAAGTAAAAAAAGTTGAAAATGAGATTATTGATATTTCTTCTTTTAAGAAGCAAGACATGGAAGTTAATCATGGATTACAGTTATCCCATGACAATTTTCTATGAAATATTGGAGATTATTCAAAAACAATATCTTATCATCAATGATTCATTACAAATCATTGTCGATAAAGAAAAAGAGTTAGTCAATACAAGATCCAAGTTTCAAGAATTGATGATGTGGAATTAGGGTTTAAATGTACCAGGACTCATTCAATTTTCATAGCTCGAATAGTTAAAGGGTGAAATGGCAATAAAGATTTGGAAAAATAACCTTGAAGAGAGTAAAATATTGGCCAAAGAAGCCAAATCAGCTTGTTTAAATGCTCTATTAGTTGTAGATGTAGAAATGGATGAGATTGACCTCGGTGATGTTCTTTCAATTATTGGGACTCTCAATGTAAATGAAAAAAGAGAAGTTTTGAAGAAAGAAAAGAGAAAAGGATAAAGATCTCATCCTATAGATGAATCAAGTCAACTTGCATATTTTAAACCATTTCCTGGTCAAGCACAGTTTAGAGTACCAAAGTACCCAACAAGTTGCAGTCAAAGTACAAAAGAATTTACCATTGGTAAATAGAAAGGATTTTAATTTTGAATTAAATGTTATTATGGAACCCCCTAAGTTCGTAGTTTCATTATTGAAAATGCACACTCAATACAAAGATCAACATAAAGAAGTTGCATCTACAAGAAAGTAAAGAAAAGATAAGCCTTAAAGAATCTGACAAGGATGATGTTTTCAGAAACATGACAAATGTTCAAATATTTTATTTTGTAATATTCAGTTTGATGTTAATAAAGTATTTAAGAATTTTATTCTATTTTAGGATCTATAAATGTGGAGTCTAACCGATTTTGGTTAAGAAGAAATTGTATAAATAAATACATTTTAGACATGAAAAAGGATTTTCTTGCTTGTTGTAAGGAAAGACTTTTTAATATAAATTTTTACAGAAATACAAGAGATTCTACTTCTCATTTCTTTGAGTAGTGTGTTTTCTATGTGTTGCTACTTTCATTATCAATATTCATTTTCTTCACTCTATGGTGTTTAAGAAATGAACGACTACAATTTAGTAATACCTCTATTGTAGTTTACTTATTAGACATCTATTCAGGTATAAATTTTCCTTTGTTTTGTTGTGAGTGGAACAACACCTGTATCTGTTTATTTTTTATCATTTTATTTCATATTTTAGACACAGATTCCATATTTATACTATTGAAAATAAATTAATATTTATCATAATCGGATACCTTTCTTTGTTTCTCAATTTTGTTTACTCTTATTCTTGTTTTCGTCTCTTGATTATTGATAAAAAAGCTCAAGGAAAGAGATATTTCCTTTGTGTTTCAAATTATAAGAGAATTGAAATTTCATTCTAAACTGAAGGTAGAAAGGTCCTTTAAAATAAAATATTATTATTTTGGGTGTATGACATTGTTCTTTGAGCATGGAACAAATATCATGAACAACATCATTTTTTGTTTCATTGTTAGGGAATGAAGATACAAATTTATTTTTCCCTGGGAGTTCGACAAAGATGATTTTTGGTTCTTGAAGTTGAACAAGAATAAAACATATGCTTATGCTTGTTTTGATTGTCACCTGGCTAGTCCATTATTGTAAAGTTGGCATATGGGAAAAAGAATACTAGACACAATCCAGATAAGAAGCAAATCACACCTGTCTCAGATCCTGGAAAATTGCTCAAACCTAAAGGTTATCTAAGACAAACTTCTATGTTAGCAAGTAAGGTTTATCAACCCAAATATTCTCAAGTTAAAGTTAAGATCTTCGTGGAAGAAATAAGTGTAGTTGATTTAAAAGAAACACCTCAAATTAAATATTCTTCCATCGAGGCTTCAATTAGTGTTTCAAGATTTAAGTCATAAAATCAAGAGATTGAGATACCTGAGGTAAAATTATACGATTTAAAAGGCTCAAATTTTCAAAATAAACCTTTTTCTTCCACAGGAGTTTATGAATTTGAGATTAAGGAAGAATCCTTAGTACCTAACGTTGTTTACCCTTGACCTATCCTCGGTCCTCCCGAAGTAAGGGTTTCTATCCCTGAAAATACAAAATATTATCCTTTATATTTAGGTTCCTCTCATATTATTTCTCCCATCTACTCCTCAGGTCAATCTGAAGGACCAAGTACTTTCTCTCAACTTCCTTTTGAAATTGATTATTCATTTATATCGAGAGATCCATCACCTTTTGATTATCTTGCAGGTCTTTGTTATTATCTCCCTGAAGCTATTAAATACTTAGTACAACAATCATTTGAAATTTTTGACAATATTCATTACATTCCTTGCATCTCATCTCCAAAACCCACAATGGTCGGTGTAGGAGGTGGAGGTGGTGGAGACGATGCACAAGTAAATCCACCGCCTCCTCCTCGAATGTTTTCCAAGGTACTGCTAGATATGCTCCTTTATCCCTCCCTGCAAATTTACATGATTTACCTGACAATTATATGAAGAGTTTATCTAAATTTATTGGGGAATGGGATTTAACAGTCACTCGACATATGACATTCTTTGATCAATTTGTTGATATCCTTGGTATTTAATATGAAAATGTTTATATGAGATTCTTTTTACAAAATTTCGAGGGCCAAGTTAGAACCTGGCTTAGAGGACTTCCTTCAAACTCTATAACAACTTATGATGAATTAGAAACTTCTTTCTTAAGGTAGTGGGGTGAGAGAAAGATCACTTTTATTGTTTAAATGAATTTGTAGCATTAATAAAGAAGGCTTCTGAAACCATTTCTGAATTCATTCAAATATTTAACAAGCTTTACAGTAAGATCCCAACCGAAGTTAAGTCATCTCAACCAGCTACAAAGGTTACTTTTGCAGGGGTGTTTGACTCTGATTTTGCATTACTTTTAAGAGAGATAAGAACTACGACATTATCTGGGATGCATGATGATGCGATCGAAATTGAATCTAATATGATGACATCAAGAAAATTAAAAACTAAGATTGAAATTGGAATTAGAGAGATAAGGAAATTTAAAGAACAAGGGGGACCTTCAGGATCAGGGAGGAGTGCACAGGATGAGAAAATAGAGGAAATGGCTAAGTTAGTTAAATATTTTTCAAATAAGTTATCCAATATAGAGATGGAAAAATAAAAACCTGACCCTTACATTAGGAACCCAAATCATTTCAGGAGAAACATTAATACAAATCCTCAATTACAACAAAGACCACTTAAGAACGAGGATCGTAAAATTCAAGCTCCTTTCAAAACTGAAAATTTAATACACAGATATGAAGGACAAGAACATGAAGAATTAGATGAGGAAATGAATTTACTCAGTGATGATGATAGTGAACCTCATCTAACCCAACAAGATTATGAACTATCTTTAGGTTCTGGAAAACTATTTGATGAGGAAAATATTAATAATATTGATGAACCTACCTCTCAATATAATTTTTTATTGATTTAGTATTGGACGAATTACAAAGTAAGTATGATTTGAGGCCAAGAAATATAATTACTGCTATAAATCAACCAAAAAAGGTTTTACTGCGAAATAAAGAAAATGAATTTGTAGCCTTAAAACCATTAACATAAACATAAACAGTTCAAAAGAATCAAGTTGAAGCAAAGGCAACACAAATTAAAACACTATAAAATAAAGAAGAAGAAGTGCAGACTAAAGAACCAAAAAAATTAGATAGCACTTTTAATATGGAAAATGAATTGAATAAAATTAAAATTCGCTAAGAATCTGTTATATAAGAATCAAATTTCAAAAGTCATAAATATTTTGGATTCAGAGAGTCAAGCCGATGTTATTAATCTTCAATATGAGCATCCAACAATCATGTTTAGCCCTCATATTGAAAATGATAAAGATTTTGTGGCTCCATTTTATATTACACTTATTGTACATGATCATTTACTACATAATTGTATGCTAGACTCGGGTGCTTCACATAATCTGATGCCAAAGGAAATAATGGATAAATTGGGATTTCAAATTACCAGACCTTATCAATACCTCTATTATTTTGATTCTAGGAAAGTTAAGTTTTTGGGTATGATAAAGGACTTAGTTGTAAATTTGGCCCAAATCCCAGTCAAAAAAGTTTTTATGGATGTGGTAGTAGTTGATGTGCCTGCAAAGTATGAAATGCTTTTATCAAGATCCCGAGGTGCTAAATTAGGAAGATCAATATAGTTAGATATAATGTATGCCATGATTCCTATTTTTAGTGGGAAATTTATGAAACTGTATAGAGAGACAAGATTGGCTTATACAGTCAGTGATCCACAAAATCCCAACAATTATCCAGTCTACGTTGCTGATCGGGACTTCAGAAATTGTATATTATTTATTGATGATGATTTTGAAACTTGTACAGAGAATGAGAAAGTTAAAAAAAATTAGGAGAATGTAAATATTACAGAAGGAATGTGGAAAATGCATTTCGATGGTGCCTCTTCATGGGAAGGAGATGGAGTTGGAGTATTATTTGTGGCACCAAATGATGAGTATTACATTCCATTTTCTTATAGATTTCAATTTGAGATTAACTATACGAATAATGCATGTGAATATGAAGCTTTGATTTTAGGATTAGAAGCTGCTAGAAAGCTTAAAATTCAACACTTAGCTGTATATGGGGATGTTGAACTTATTGTGAAGCAAGTAAGACAAGAATATCATGATAAACATCCCATAATGAGATCCTATTGAAATTGTGCATGGGACTTAATTGAAAATTTCTTCCTGTCTTTTAATATTCATGTTATTCTAAGATTGCATAGTCAATAGGCTGACTCCTTAGCTAAGGCATCAAGTATTTTCATCCCACCCACTATTTTAAAATTGAAATATCACATCGAGATGAGACACAAACCTTCGATACTAGATAATGTTCATTATTGAAAAATATTTGAGGATGATGAACAGATAAAGCAATTCCTTGAAATGGTCGATGAATTTTCAGAAACTCACATTGATCAAGAAAATCAAAATGATCCAGCTTGGATTATGCAGGAAGGAGAATTCGACGAAAAGTTTAAGAACAAAATTAAAATCATAAAATTCTTCTGTTGATCAAATTCCAAAAGGATTCATTCCTTTAGAAAGACTCTTCAATCAAAATGATATCCCTTTGCAACCTCAACGAGAAGAAGTTGAAGATTGTCATATTGGTTCTAAAGAAAGTCCAAAATTTGTAAAGTTGTCTAAATATCTTTCTATTCAACATAAGTGCTCAAGAAATATAAAGATTTTTTCGCATGGTCTTACTAAGATCTGAAAACTTATGATACTTCTATTATAGAGCATAATATTCCCTTAAAACCAGGTGTCAAACATTTCAAACAAAAGCTTAAATATATTAATCATATTATTTTACTTGTAATAGAAAGAGAGGTTAAGAAACTTCTTGATGCAAAAATTATTGTGCCTCTTAGATACTTTGAATGGGTAGCTAATTTGGTTCCAGTTAGAAAGAAAAATGGGGAGATAAGATTATGTGTGGATTTTATAAATCTAAATTGATCTTTGTTAAAAGATAATTACTCTTTTATGAAAATGGATCATATTCTTGAAAGGGCAGTAAGGGCTAGTTAAATTTCTATGATTGATGGTTTCTCGGGATATAATCAAATAGTTGTCCATGAGGACGATAAAGAAAAAACTGCATTTACTACTCCATGGGGAACTTTTATGTATGATAAAATGTCATTTGGTTTGATGAATGTAAGGGAAAATTTTCAAAGAGCCATGGACATAGCTTTTGTTGGTGAAAGAGCTAAATTTGTTGTTATTTATTTAGATGATCTGAATTTTTTTTCCAATTCTGATGTCAAACATTTAAAACACCTCAGACAAACTTTTGATAAATGCAAAAAATATGGTATGTCTCTAAATCCAAAGAAATCTCATTTCTCTATGCAAGAAGGAAAGTTATTAGGTCATATTGTATCAAAATATGGGATTAAAGTTGATCCAAAAAGGATTAAAACCATTGATAAGATTAATTTACCTAGAAATAAAAAAGAGATTCAATCATTCTTAGGAAGAATCAATTTCTTGAGAAGATTCATTCCAAATTTAGTTCAAATTATTAAATTGATCACATATATGTTGAAGAAAGACAACGGGGTGAAATGGACAACATAAGCTAAGGTATCTTTTCAATGAGTTAAAAAAGTCATAGGAAAAGCACAAGTTTTGGTAAGTCCAGATTATTCGAAGGAATTTTTAGTCTTTTCTTTTGCATCCAAACATATAATTGCAACAGTGTTTTTACAGAAAAATAATAATGGATTTGAACAACCTATTTCCTTTTTTAGTAAAATCTTCAGAGACACAGAATTGAAATATGATATTTTAGAAAAACAGGCTTATGTTATGGTTAAAGAAATTCAATCTTTCAGGACATATGTATTACATTCCAAAGTGATAGCATATGTACCCACCAATACTATTAAATAAATCTTAATACAACGTGATAGTGATGGCAGAAGAGGCAAGTGGTTGGCAAAAATCCAAGAATATGATCTGGAGATCAAGCCAACCAAATTAGTAAAAGGATAGGGTTTAGCAAAATTGCTTGTTGAATCCAATCTTAAAGCTCTTGGAATTAATCACATTGATTTTGAAAATCCTTTACCATATATTGAATAAATTGATGATCAAGTACCAACAACTCAAATAGATGACAAACTCTCTTCCTCCCCTTGGTATAACAAGATAGTTTCATATATTCTCACTCTTCAATGCCCTATTGATATGACCCCAACAAAAGAAAGAACATTAAAGTTACGGGAAATTAAATATTGCATTATTGATGGCAAGCTATATTGGAAAGATCCTTTAGGTTTCTTATTAAGTTGCCTAACAGATTTTGAAATAGAATGTGTTATTGAAGAATTTCACAAAGGAATATGTGGACGACACCATGCTTAGAGAGAAACATCCCACAAAATCCTAAGGGTGGGATATTATTGGCCAATTTTTTTGTATTGATGTAAATGCAATGGTTAGAGCTTGCAGAGAATGCCAACTCTTTGTTAGAAAGCAAAACCTTCCTGCCTTACCTTTAGTCCCTATCAAAGTTAAAACTCCTTTCCAACAATGGGGCTTAGATTTCATTGGAGAGATTCACTCTCAATCCAGTGCTCAACACAAATGGATCCTAACCACCACTGATTATTTTTCTAAGTGGGTAGAAGCTATTCAACCAGGAATGCTACAGACTCAGTGGTAATAAATTTCTTGGAGGAAAATATTTTAGCAATATTTGGTTGTCCAAGAAAAATAATTACAGACAATGCATNTTTTAGCAATATTTGGTTGTCCAAGAAAAATAATTACAGACAATGCACAAGATTTTAAATTTGTTGCTATGATAAAATTTTGTCAGAAATATAATATTATTTTGGTTCATTATACAACTTATTGTCCTCAAGGGAATGGACTAGTAGAATCTTCAAACAAAATTTTGATGAGAATAATTAAGAAAGTTTTGACAGAAAATAAAAGTGCTTGGCATTTACATTTCAAATATGCTCTATGGGAGAATAGGACCAACACCAAGAAATCAATAGGTATATCACCTTTTCAGTTGGTTTATGGCACATATGTTACTTTACCCATTAATCTTGCTCTTCCTGTGATGAAATTGTGGAAATATGTTGATGAAGAGACAAATGATCTAACAAGAATAATCAATCAAATAATATCGGTGTTGATTGGATTGATGTTGGCAATTTGTTTGAGAAATTTCTATTTTCGGCACAATAGTTCAGTGGGAGTAACACCAGTTCAGTGGGAGTTAACTGACTAGTTCTATTTTAGACTTTCTAATCTTAGACCATCACTATTATGCATGCATTCCTAATTATATAATATCATTTCCTATATGAGTGAAGATCACTCACTCATTGATAGGATCATAATATGCATTGATTCTCATTCTTCATTGTGTATCTCTCTTCCTTTTCTTGATAAGTTTTGTTTGTGTATGCTTTAGCTAGATCTCCTGTGCAGGTTTCCATGAAACACCGACATGGTATCAGAGCTACGCTGCTTGGAGCAAGCCAGACAAGCCAAAGAATAAGGAAAATTAGAGTTTCGACGAGATGAATCCGTGGTCATGCCTTTCAACAGTGATTTCTCCAAAAATATTAATGTTTTGAGGAAACAACTTTGATGGAAAGTAAATCGACTCATTATACAAGTGGGTTTTCAACCGTTTGACGATATTTCTCACTGTTTGCTCAGAAAGTAATTCGGAAGATAGCCTCCTGAAACTGATAAGAATCTGTGTTAGTACCTTTCTACAATGATTGCTCCCAAAATATTAAGTTTTTGAGGAAACGACTCACGTGGGAAGTAAATCGACCCATTCTACAAGTGGGTTTTCAACGGTTTGGCGAGATTCCTCACCTTTTGCTTAGAAAGTAAGCCGGAAGATAGCCTCATGAAACTGATACAAATC
Source organism: Picea mariana (assembly GCA_032191745.1). Classification (NCBI taxonomy): domain Eukaryota; kingdom Viridiplantae; phylum Streptophyta; class Pinopsida; order Pinales; family Pinaceae; genus Picea; species Picea mariana. Next base: position 17,596 of record JASDQU010172698.1, read on the forward strand.
CATGGCCATACCTTTCTACAGTGATTGCTCCCAAAATATTAAATTTTTGAGGAAACGACTCATATGAGAAGTAAATCAACCCATTCTGCAAGTGGGTTTTTAATCATTTGGTGAGATTCCTCACCGTTTGCTCAAAAAGTAAGTCGGATGATCATCTCCTGAAATTGATATGAATTTTCACTTAAAGTGTCATTTCTGTCGTGATTTCTTAATTTTTCACATGCAGATTGAGAGTAAATTTTTAGGGGTTCTTAGAAACAGTGGGAGAGATGGATATGAAAACTATTATACAGTCAAACTTGGTGGTAATCCTCACACCATACAATTATTTTGATTGGAAGCCCAAGGCATAATTCCAACTCATAAGGAAATGATTGTATAATTTGATGATGACAACAGAAACAAAACCTACATCAACGATTGAGAAGATGAGATGGGTGAATCGTAAGGATGAGGCCACGTGACTACTTCTTGAGTTAATCTCCACTGATTTATGGTTTCATGTTGTTGCATGCAAGACTCCAAACGATATCTGGACCACCTTGGAAGGACTCTTTGAAAAGTAGGATGAGATGCGTGGTCATATGCTTGAGGTAGAGTTGAATACCTTAGACCCTAAAAGTTTTGATAATATGCAAGATTTCTTTACTAAATTTAAATATTTGATTTTGAGTTTGGGTGAATATGGTATTGACAAGTCTACACAAGAGAAACAATTTATTCTAACAATCTTGGCCAAGCTAGGACCGGAATACAATGTATATGTCTCCAATTTCCATTCCGACATATGTCTTTTTGGGACAAATTGGAAAATGTCTACGTTGGCTCAGTTCATTGAGTCTTTTACACAAGAGAAGACAAAACTCATACAGATGGGCCTCATGAAAGATCTCAAAGCACACGCACTCACCATGCATGATGGAAAAGGGTCATCCAAACAGAACGAGAAGGAGGGATATTCCAAACCCTTTAATGATTCTTTAGGTTCTAAAGACTCTTCAGATTCCAAGAAGAAGAAGGGAAAGCAGTGCACTTACTGCAATAAACTAAATCATGAAGAATCCGCATGCATGAAGAAACAGATTGATCTTATGGAACATACACTTCAATAGAACAAACTTGGAAACTTCATTCCAAAGGGAGTCAAGAAGCAGAAGGAAGAAGATCCTGCTCATAAGAAAGGTAATCATCATGCTCTGGTTGCAATTAATTCCTCATCTGATTCATGGATTATAGATTATGGTGCATCCCATCGTACGACAATGAAAAATGAAGTTTTATCTTCTTTGAGTCCATGCTCAAGACCCCGTATTCTCATGGGGGATGATACTCCAGTAGCAGTAGCAGGAGAATGGAGAGTGGAAATCCACAATGATAGTTTTGATAATGTTCTACATGTTCCAAAGCTTTCTATGAATCTGCTCTCAGTTTATCAGATCACTTAGAAAGGTAAAAAGGTTGAATTTACATTAGATTCAGTTTTAGTAATTGACATGCATGAAAATTTCATTATTGCAATTGGTGAGGTGGATCACAAGTCAATGTTGTATAAATTCATTAAGTTTTCTGACGATGATTCATATTTTCTACTTACACATAATGAGAATACTTTGCATGCACCTCCAATGCAACATGCATATACTCTTGTGCTTCCATCAGTTTCATACATTAGAGATGATTCCATACACTCAGATTATGTACATGGAAATAAGAAGGTAGTATAGCCAGATAAGAAGCCAGTGTTGAAGCTTCAGCAGATGCCCAAGAAGGCATAGTTCACACTTTAGGCAGCAGGTAACCTTGCAGGGAATCCATTGGATTCGAGGATGACTCAATCTCAGCATGATGAACCTTCTCATGTACTTTCAGCTTCAGAATCCGTGATGCACATGCATTTCTATATGGTTCAATCCATTGATCTGCAAAACTACAATAAGGTTGTGGGCAATCCATTATGGAAAACAACCATGCAAAAGGAGTATGAGTCACTTCTAAAGAATCATACTTCGCATCAGGTTCCACTTCCACTGGAAAGGAATATTTTCAGGTGCAGATGGGTCCACAGGATCAAGAGGTACAAGGCTAGACATGTTACCAAAGGACTTCATCAGATCCATAAAGATTTCTACATCTTCATGAAGACTTTTAGTGATCAGAAGTTTCAGACTTTGCGGGATCGTCTTGCAGTGAAGAACATAATTTCCTAGAAGCTACCATTTTCTTCTTTTGATACATTATCTTTTGAGGGGGGATTTTGTTCCCACGTTGTTTTCCCTCTTTCCTCACTTTTATTCAGTGTTCATTAGTTGCATTGTACATAAGTACCTAATCTGGCCTAGTAGTCGAGACTCATTTTTTACTCCATAGTGATGTTCAGGGGGGGTGTTGGAGAAATTTCTATTTTCGGCACACTAGTTCAATGGGAGTAACACTAGTTCAATGGGAGTAACACCAGTTCAGTGGGAGTTAACTGACTAGCTCTATTTTAGACTTTCTAATCTTAGACCATCACTATTATGCATGCATTTCTAATTATAGGATATCATTGCCTATATGAGTGAAGATCACTCACTCATTGATAGGATTATAATATGCATTGATTCTCTCCTTCATTGTGTATCTCTCTTCATTTTCTTGATAAGCTTTGTTTGTGTATACTTTAGCTAGATATCATGTGCAGGTTTCCATGAAACACTGACACGATTTACTTTCAAGTTTTGATCATAATTGAATTAAGAACTCATTATATGAATCTCGGTTCAATTAAGGTTTTGAGTGAATTATCTATTATTAAATTGAGTTTTCAAAATTTGTTATTATTTGATGGTAAGAGTTGATTTGATTTAGACAACGCTGGTGTTATTAATTTGTACGGCAGCGAGCGTTAGGGTTGTGCAGCGAGCGTTAGGGTTCGGGCAGAGAGGCTCATGACGGCGCCAGGGGGTGGGATCCCCGCCCCCCCTTCGATTGCAGATGCATTCCGCAGGCTTATCCACAGTCGTGGGAAGCAGACTGCACCCCCTGAGATTCCGAAATTCATCAAAAAGCTGGACGAGATTCCTGAAATAGCACTACCGGAAGAGAACCCAATGAAGATAGCAGTAGCCCTAGCCAATCGAGGGTTAGTCGGTCAGTTTATGGGACTGTGGCCTTCCACCAAAACCACAGATGACTGGATACAGAGGAACTGGAGACCGAATCTAGCTAACGGAGTAACCTGCTACCCTGTAGGTCGGGGCTATTTCGTTTTTGAATTCATAACGGAAGAAGATCGAGACCTGGTATTCAGGAATGGGCCTTATTTCATGGGGACACAGGGTCTCTATTTAAATAAATGGTCTCCGG
>JASDQU010172699.1:0-20141 GCA_032191745.1 Picea mariana
TGTGGTTAACATGGGGAGTGGTCTAGGGCAGTCTCTCTTCTTGAGGGTTACTCAAGAAGACTGGCCCACCTCGACGGAAAATGATTTCTCATTGTGGTTAACATGAGGAATGGTTCGTTTTGGAGGTTGATACAGGACAGTCTTTTCCTCTTGTGATTAACGGAGGAAATGGTCCAGACAGTCAATCCTTATGGTTTATAAATTCTCTCCAGGGTGCACTTTGATTAGTGTAGGAGGAATGGCCTAGGGTGGGGAATGGTCCAGGATTAGCAATCAGGGACAGTCATTCCTTAGGGTTTATACATTCTCTCCAGTGTGCACTTTGATTAGTGTAGGAGGAATGGCCCAGGGTGGGGAATGGTCCAGACTTAGACATTCCTTAGGGTTTATATATTCTGTCTAGGGTGCACTTTGATTATTGTAGGAAGAATGGCTCAGGGTGAGGAATGGTCCAGGCTCATAAATCAGAAACAATCCTTCTTCCTTGTTTGAGAAGAATAGGGAAGATATCCCATTGCTGATGTTCTATGCTGAGGGCAGTTATTCTTTCATATTTCACAGACATGAGTGAAATATTGGCCCAGATGATTCAGTTTATTTTTAACAATATTTTCTATGCAGGTTGGCATCAGATGATTGTTATGGAGACTGCCTGTTTCCAGACAGTAGAGATATATTACCGTGGTGGATTTGTTCCACTGTTTGTGACTATGTGTCACGGTTTGAGTAGTTGTGTACTACCTTGAATAAACACAGGTGTGTTCTATCAATTGATATTGTACCAGTTGTCATAGGAGATTATCCAGTTGGATAATAATGACGGTGCTTGTGTTGCTACCAGTTGAATGGTCTATTGTGCTCAAGGCCATACCTCCCTAGCTAGGAGGGAGTGTTAATATTGTGATAGCTTCGGGAGGTATGAACCTCTATTGTGACCTATGACAAGATTATAATATTTTGGAAGGAAGCAAAGAAATGAAGGAAACCCTAGACAAGTTGTCGACTGCAGAAATATATTTAAAATGAATTTATTAGTACTCAGAAGGAGAATTCAACCCCAATAAAACTTCCCAGACTACTATAAATACAGGGCGCCAGTTCTCATTATTCACATCTCAGCAGTTGCAGAGAGAACTGGATCTGCATAGGTGCAGTAGCATATTGTGCACAAGGAACTAGGAAGGTGTGCGCTAGCCTCTGGGTGGGATTATCTGACCAGCTTGGTTTCTATTCTTGCTTGGTGCATTAGCCTCTCTTGGATATTGGAATTCTACTAGGATTCTCTTCTTTGTCAAGGTCAAGGTGCTCGGAGGGTGGCTTCGGCCTATGGTTGGGTGACGAGGGTATCGTCAATGGTAAAACGAGAACAATTTTCTATATTCTAACACTCATGTGCTCTCCACAAGGGATGTGTCCTCATGTGCTCTCCACAAGGGACATTGGGATATAATCCCAAACCCACTCTTGGATAAGTTTCCCACTTATCCTTTCTCAGATAAGTGTCCTCACAGATCAAATCAACTCAGTCATAAAGGATTACGATCTAGAGAATGGTTGTGACACATGGCACTCCCATGTGGACTTCTAGAGGATACTCCCTCTAGAAACACTATTGTCAACTCTCCATAGTGTGTGACATCAAGGTAAAATTCCTTGACATGTCCTCATGTTATCTCCACAAGGAACGTTGGGATATAATCCCAAAACCACCTATCCCTTCTTGGATAAGTGTCTGCACATATCAACTCAACTCAGTCACATAGGAGTACGATCTAGAGAATGTCTCAGAAAGTTTCAAACATGAACACTCCCTCTCAATGAGGGAGGAATTCTCTGTCATTCCAATTCTGTCGCAAAAGTACTCGAACTTCATCCTAGTTTGGTAAGAATATCAACAATCTGCTCATCTGTAGGAAGGTATTGCACCAATATTTCCTTCCTCTGCACCATGTCTCAAATGTAATGGTACTTGATCTAAATGTGTTTCAATTTGTCATGAAACATTGGATTCTATTAGAGTTTCGCATAGCTCTGGTTGTCATAATGAATAATGATGGAATCCATAACATGTCCAAATAAATCGACAAGTAGCTTGTGAAGCCACACTACTTCGTAGACTTCCACACTCAATGCAATGTAATATGTTTATATGATGCTCAAAGCCACATAAGTATATTACATGCTACACCGGAAAACCATGGTAGATCCCAAAGTGAAGCAACACCCGTAGGTGCTCTTCCTATCCATCACACTCCCTTCCCAATTAGAGTCAGTATATCCATTCAATCGCATGTCAATATTGTAAGTACATATCATACCATGTCCAACTATGCCTTACAGGTATCTGAACATATGCTTCACAACAATCTAGTATGTTTGTCTTAGCTGACTCATAAACTGGATAAGTGCACTCACTGCATAGAAAATATCTAGTCGGGTGTTAACCAGATACATCAATGATCCAATAAGCTATATGTACAGGGTCGGATCAATATCTTCGGAATCAAAATAAGACACACTTAGTTTCTTCAGATTCATCACCATTGGTGTAGCCATGCGCTTACAGTTCATCATCCCAAACTTATTCAATATCTCAATTGTACACTTCCCCTGAATCAAGAAGATCTCATCTGTTCTCTGCCACACTTCTAGTCCCAAGAAGTAGTGCATCATACCAAGGTTCTTCATCTCAAACTCATAGGCCAATGCATACTTTCATTCATCAATAAGGCTCTTTGTACCAGTGAAAAATAAATCATCAATGCAGAGGACCAAAATCAGAGACTTACCATTAACAATCTTGTAGTACAAGTTGGGATCAACAACACTTTTGTTGAAACCCAAACTCATCAGGCATCCACCAATCCTCGCATACCAAGTTTGAGGTGCCTAATTGAGTCCATACAGGGTCTTCTTCAACATGCACACATGAGACTCCTTCTCATGTATCACAAAACCATTTGGTTTCTCGATGTATACTTCTTCCTCAATCTCTCCATTGAGAAATTTTGTATTCACATCCATCTGATGTAGTCTTCAACACATGGATGTTGCAAGGTAAATAATCATCTAGATAGAAGTGTGTCAAGCAACAAGAGCAAATTTATCCTCATAATCTATTCCCTCCACTTGAGAGAATCCTTTATCAACAATTCATGTTTTTTTCTTATTGATGCTCCTATCAGTTGTGTGTTTGATATTATATATCCACTTGGAAGTCACTACAAAATTCCCCTCAAGTCTCAGAACAATATCCCACACATCATTCTTCATGATGGTCTGATACTCCTCCATCATGACATCTCTCCATACTGGATAACTAGTTGCCTCCTCACAATAAGAAGGCTCAAAATTAATGATAATGGCTCATAGATGCGACATAACATGAATATATATGAGGCATATTTCTCTCTCATAAGGTACCACGAGGAGATGCATGTCCTTCTGGCTCCTATAGATTCTGACGAGACCATGCAAGTCTCTTCCGAACTACTACAATATCTTTGGGAACATTAACTAGAGCTACAGGATCGACGAGATCAATTGGATCAATAGGATCAACTGACTCCCTCTGAAATGATGCAGGGTGAGGGGGAGAAGGCACCATCTCTCCCTGTCTCTGACTATCAATCTCCATGTGATATCCTCTAGATCTCCTGAAGGCTACCTCTTCCTCATAGGTAATATATATCCTCACCTCAATCTGTCTCTGACCAGAGATGTAGATTTGGTATGCCTTCCAAGACTCACTATACCCCAAAAATGTACCATTTATGCATGAAGGGTCTAGCTTGGTCCTTTTCTCCTTGGGTACATGAATGTATATTGGACACCTAAATTTCTTGAAGTGTCCAACATTGGGCTTCACTCATGAACTGTTTCCATACTAGACATCTTGTGGTTCCCTCCTGGAACACATGTCGAACACATGTATAAAACATATCAAGGTTCCCTCATGGAACCAATCTCTTCTACAGGACATATCGGGGTTTCCTCATGGAGCCAATGTCCCCCAATACATATCGAGGTTTCCTCGTGAAAACAATGTCTTGGTTCCTTCATCTGACCATCTGAGGCATGTCAGTATGAAGTCCACATTCCTCCATACTATACCACATAGGACCCTCTGGGAAGAATGTCTCACACTGCTACCTCAAACGTCTCTTTTCAACAACTCGCATATTTATGGGTGCCCTTCCCTTGCTTTCTGATGCAATGGAGTGTAACCAAACTCGTCCTTTAGCTTGACATTGACACCATTGGAGATTAAAACTTGGGCAATATTAACCCTCCCTTTACTCACAGTGTAATGCAAAATTTTGTGCTCACCATAGTTTACCATATAAACATATGCACATGTCTATAGTAATGCTTCCACAAAATTAGCATGCCCACTGCTCATAGTAGAATGGAGAGAAGTCAACCCTTCCTCGTTGTTATGATGGACTATATGCGTTTCTTGTCCTCCCCATGCTGTGAGCTCGCGATGAGTGTGTCTACACGGTAAACAACAATTGGGAACCCTACACACTTCTTGGGAAGTCAAACTCATGAATTACATATCTTGAACATGGGCTTCATCCAGATAGCGACAATTCTTTCCAAATCTCATATCCATCTCTCCTAGGACAATAGTAATTTAGAAATTTCAAATATAATTTGTGTTTGATCGATCCAGGGGAACTACAAATAAAGTTCTCCTTCAATTAGATGCTCACTATAGGCACTCAGAAATTACAAATATGGTTTATGTTTGATTGACCCAGAGTAACTACAAATGGAGTTCGCCTTCAACTGGATTCTCTTGATAGCCAGTAAAAAATTACAAATATAGTTTGTGTGCCATCGAGCCAACGAAACTAGTAGAATTATATCGAGCCAACTGAATTACTAGAAAAGTTCGCTTTCTATTACATGATCATGATAGGAACTCATAATAAAAAATATTGCTTGTGATTGAACCACAGGAAAATAGGCATTTAATGCACCACGATGGAGTAGTAGCATTAAGTTTAAGGCTAGCTACAATGACCCGTCATACAATGTTTAACCACCTCTTCAACCATGTTTTTCACAAGCACAACTTCATATCCATTCGTATCTTCTTGTAGTGTAATATTGTTGTCTGCCAATATCTTTCAATATTAGACGTGTGTTAAAAATGGCACTCGTGGTCTTACAATGGCCATGGGAAAGATATTTGTATGTCTTTAATCCTTTTAGTGGAAGTTATATGTATCAACAACTTAAAACTGTTTAATAGATGTGTAATCTCATATTAATCTCATATTAATCTCTACATTATGATGTTTGTATCTCACGTTGAGGGTTGTACATTACCCACTCGGAAATATATAATCTTCTTTGGGCCCTCTCGTGAGGGATTCAAGCCTAGTCCCTCTCTGATATCATGTTGATATTTTCTATGTGAGATAATGTTATTACAATGATGAGTGTTTCATATATAGAGAACATATGGTGACCATCCATGAAAGGATGTGTCCCTTGGATAATCAATAACTATTTATTATTATCATTTACTTATTATATATATTCTTTAATAATCAATAATTATATTGTTAATTAGTAATCTAAGAGAATTTCTTCTCGATGTTGTCCAAACATCAACAAGATGATGATAAACAAAAACAAAGAAGCAAAATTTGCAATTGAGATAACTAAGTTATGAAAACATAACCACTAGATGAAGATGAACATGAAGATTTGTCAAACTCATTTGAGCACATTTCTATTAAGTGCATGCATAAACTAGGCGAGTCTTCACAATGAACCACTTAGGTGTCTTCTAAGTAATCCATTTCCAATTGTCACAACAAACTATAGATGAACCTTTTAGACCATATCATTGATGGGAAAATTGGTGATTTTTTCAACACCGTGTTTGAGAAACTATTTATCCCTTAATTTCCAAGTTGATATGTGTTAAACAAATATGATATATTTTTTAAACCAAACATGTACTAACTTAGTTTTACAATACAAGGATGACATAAGATATATTTCACATTTACATAATAATTCAAGTGATGTCGTTATTGATGAAAACTTATTTTAATATATGGATTCAACTAGTATTTAAAAATATGGTGATAAGATTGTTAACAAGTTCAATTAAAAAAAAAAAAAGTAGTGCCACAGGCTCAAATCCTTTATGGTTTGTTGAAGATAAAAAATATAAGAGTTACAAGTGAAATATTGGGTGTTAAATCTATTAAACGCATAAAGTCACCAAAAATATAGCCAAGTCATTTACTACATTTGGAACTTGGCACAAACATATGATGATATCAAGGTTTTTCATAGAGATGGTATTTATTAGAGGCAATTTTTTCTTAATTAGCTATTTTTTTGGCCATTTTAAAAAATATATTTACTAATTAGATAAAAATTCACTTATTTTTTTACATAGACATGGTTAAATTGATAATATTTGCCCAATTTTACAAGTTCTAATAGTAAATTATATGTTTCTTTTTATTGAATATTCCTTTATATATCTACATGTATGATTATTCAAACTAAATAGTTGCCTAGAATATTATACATAAGTACAATGTTTGAATACTTAAAAATCACCTTTCTCATAGAATAATAACTTCAATAGTTGTTGTTTCTTGCGAAGCAATGAAAAGTCAATTAGTGACAAAAACATTGAAAATATTACAAATTTATAAGAAAACGCTCAAATGTATAACACATTAATGGCTCGTCTAGACCAAAATGGTGAACTTTCTTATTGGGTTTTTATTTCTAGAGTATCCCTATTGAGATCAACTTATAGAAGGTGTTCAAGAGGTTTTGGGAATCAAACTCTTGTGTTCTACCAATTGAAAATTATGCCATATGAAAATGAGTATCTCAAGGAAAGTATCAAACTCATTCAAAACATATATTAGAGACCACTCAAGACAAGTTGTTTGAAGCATTTAAGAAATCAAATCCTAGTTTTCAAATTGAAATTAACTTATCACAGGTAATTGATAAGGCTTTGATTCAAACCCATGAATTCTAATTATAGTGAAATTCTTGAAAAGGAACCAATCATCTACTCCCAGAGTAGGGTGTAACTGTAACTTTTGCTAATAGGACAAAGGAATTATAGGAGGTTCATGTCCCATGAGAAAGTCATATGTATTAAATAGAAATTTATTGACAAACTGTAGAAACCCATCTTCTACTTCTGAAACTGTTAAAACATAAATCCATTTTGTGACAGGGAATTCATTTCCAGCTCTGTCTTTCTTAATCAATTAGAGAACTTTATTTTCATTAAATTCATACTGAAAAAATAACACTAGAAAGAAAAGATAATATTCATATATAAATTAATTCAATCCTTCAAATGATGCTAATTGAAAATGAATAGCATGAGCAAGTAAGCTTGCATAGTCAAATTTGGACCCTTTTTCATTATATGTAATCTCATCCAAAATAACCAGAATGACCTCATCAATTAAGGTGTCATCAAGATATCCAAGGATAGAAGGTATGATTGACACCATAAGTCGGGCTATGGGAGAATATACTTATGTCTTTATCGGAAATTCATTGAAAGTGAATGAAGGATCAATGGTAAACTTTCATATATATGTATTCATTTTTTCCGTTGACCAACCTTCAACCTTTTTTAACAAGTCAAGCTCTAAAATAGGAGAATCAACCAAATGTAAGTTTAGCATTTTAGCTATATTTTCAGGGGATATCAAAAAAATATGCATCAAGCCATTGGACGAATCAATATAACGAGTATCCACATTATAGAGTTTTGTGAAAGTCTGGACAAGGTTGAGGTCACTATAAACTCGAGGGACGAGAGTTTCGAAGAGAGTACTTTTATAAAGCCAAGAGTTCTCAGAGTGTTCTATATGCCCCTGGTTAATAAATGTTTTGACTTTAATAGAAGATTTAGGGCTCATTGCAGTAAACATCAGAAAAAACGTCACTAATGACTTGGATATCGTCTCCTAGTAATTTCTATGAAATATTTTTTTCTTTCTAGATGGCATAATGTTCTTTCCTTTACTGTATAAGATTTAAAATAAAAAAACACAAATGGGTTTTGATTTATTACCTTTCCCTGGTAAAGGAGAGCATGAAATTGAAATAGTAGCAGAGCTCCTCTCACACACTCTTCCAAGTGAAGAATAACCTAATATACCACCTTTTACGTAATTAGTATAGTTTTAACAATCAACACATGTGGAATTAATGTAATTAAAGGTGGGAACATGCGATCTTTAAATCAATGATTTTTAATATGACATAAAAAGTAAGTGGAATCCACATGTCATTGAATAATTTGTTTGGACATTTCAAAATCCTTTAAATTTTGTACAAGCTAAATCCTGAAAATATCTAGCACTGTTAGATTAAACTTTGCACAATCGTTACATTTTTCGAGTGTGTAAGTACTCGTTAACTAGTGATTAAGTTGAGAACCAAATTTAACCAGGGTCGTGAATCTTAACGGTGTTAGAACCTTCATATATTTTGGGTACTAAATGATTTATTAAATAGTGAGTAATTTCATTCTGAAAATGATTAGGAATCAAAAGTTTTATTAATTTAAGACCATTAGATATTTCAGGTATAAAATATGTGATTGTTGTTATTGTAACTTGATACACGAGAGTCAATCCTGATTGTCCTCTTGTATTTTGATGGATGTTTAGATCTAGGTTCAATCAATCCATGGAATTAAAATTTAAAATTAATAATTCAAAAGGATGAATTAATGAACCGAACTAAGAAATTTTGGGAGAAAAACTTACATCCTTTCCTAAAGGAACGCACATCATATTTAATTACAACAATCACATTTGTGGGAAAGTTACTATGAGAAACATGTCGTAGATGATTCTACAATTTTTCGGCCATAACCCACTTGGGAAAAAATTATTTATGCTCTCAAGGAGAAATACTACCATGTTGGAAACTACGATGACCAATACATGATATGGACAACTTTGCATCAGGAGAGAGACTAGATGGTGTTGGAGTACACTAACATCTTCCATACCTTGCACACAAATTTAGGTATTAAAGAATCCATGCAACACTCCGTATTGAAGTACCACAATGGCCTACATAGGTACATCCAAACAAATATGGATTTTTTAGAAATCTCCTCACTGGGAGTCACTTACCAATGTGATGTTAGTATCGAGAAACATTTTGAGAAAAGGAATAAGTGGGATTTATGTTCCGCAAACCCATCACAACAAAAGCATGGTAAAGGTGGCCTTAAATCCTAGAGAAAAGGGCATAGCAAGGATTACTAGTTCCATGACAACCAGTTTAATCCAGAAGCAAACATGGGTAATGGGAAGTTAAAGAAGGATACTAGAAAGTGGTGTGAGTTCCAGAAAATACCTTGAGACAACATTGATGAATGTCACTCCAAACAGTCATTTTTGGCTGATATGAAAGCCTCATAGTCAAATGTTGACTCAAACTTTGATTCAGAACCATATAAGAGAAAACAAATCATTGACATAGAACCTAGTGTCACCATCACTACAACAAAACATTGTCCACACGAACCATAGGAGACTAAATAAGGGAAGTTCATCTTCCACTCATAGATGTAGGTGAAGGAGAGCCCTCTCCATTTCATTGTTGACAACGATATCCAGAAGAACCTAATATCATCATATTTTTTCAAGGGGTTGAACCTAACAACCATGCCACATCCTCATCCATACATCATTGGTTGGCTCAACCAGGGATGATATATTTTCTTCAACCAACAATGCCACCTACACTATGACATCAAACCATTCAAGGATGAGGTATTATGTGATGTTTCCACCCTTGAATTTTGTGATGTTATTTTAGGACAACCATATATATGGAAGCATCATGTTGTTTATGAATCTAGGTTTTGTAGTGAGATTATTAATTTTGGAGGTAAAATCTACAAGGTACTCGAGGTAGTCTCAAATACTATGATATCTTTGATCTCCATGAAGTAGTGCACAAAGGTGGTCTTTTAGGCTGAGTGATTTTTCCTCTTTATGCTCCAGTCGGAAGGTGAATGAAAGGTCATTCCAATTTGCAAAACCTATGAACGAGGTCTCTATACACATTAGCAGTAGATATACAAGATAGTAGAAGAGCACAAAGACATATTTTCCTCACCTAATGGGGTGCCTTTGCACTATTAGGTAAAGAACTCAATTGATTTGACATATGTTGCTCCTTTTCCTAACGATCCTATACACATGTGTTATGTTATGGAGAATAAAAAAATCAAATGCTAGATTCAAGAACTAATTATGAAGGGCCACATTAGACCAAGTTCCTCACCTTGAGGGAGCCCAATTGTTCTGGTATAGAAGAAGGATGGGACATGGAGAATTTTTATTGATTACAGAGACTTGAAAAAAATATCAGTCAAGGAATAGTACCCAATCCCTCAGATTGATGGCCTTATTGATGAGCTCAAGGGAACCAAATTTTTTAGTACGATTGATCTGAAGTCATGCTACTACTAGGTGTTGATTGGGAAAAATTATCTATGGAATACAACCTTCAAGTCTAAAGAAGGTATATTTAAGTGGTTGGTCATTCCTTTTGGATTAAATAATTCCCCAGCCACATTCATGCAGATTATGGATGCTATATTGTGGCCATTCACAAAATCCATTGTGGTCATATATCTGGACAACATTCTCATCTTTAGAAAAACCTAGGAGGAACATTTAAAGAAAATTTAACAGGTCTTGGGAACCATGCAACAACAAAATCTATGTGAGAATTTGGAGAAATGTTCCTTCAACATGCATATAATCCACTATTTGGGATACATCATAGATGAGTAGGGTGCGCATGTGGATCCAACCAAGATCTAAATCGTCCATGATTGGTCATCCCTAAAGATAATAACCAAGCTCCGTGGCTTCTTTTTCCTTGTCAACTTCTACCACGGTTTTGTATTGGGGTTCTGTCATATCACTTGGACCCTAAGCTAGGTGACCAAGGGTGGAGTGAAGGCCAATCATTTTTGGGACATGTCCCATCAAAACAAGTTCGAGGATTTAAAATTCTTCATCTGCTTAGAACCAATCCTTATTCTTTCAGACCTACAACATCCAGTTGATATTGAGATAGATTCCTCATATTATTTTATCGATGTAGTCCTCACTCAACATGGGGATCTAGTGGAATATCATAGTGAAAAACTATGATTTTGTTCATAGATACCCCACCTATGATGAAAATATGTGATGCATTACACAAACATGTTGACAGTGAAAACATTACATTCTTGGGAAGGAAATGATCATCCACACTAATCATAGGAATCTTCATTCATGCAGACATAGGGAAAGTTATAGAATGACCACCATCAGAAGGGGTCCAAGTACCTACAACAATTCCACTTGACCATTAAGTACAATAAGGGAAAAACCAACCATGTTGCAACATGTTGCAGTCAATCCCCCATTGTGGTGCCAACCATATTTCTTAACTCCTTTGGGCATGAGACATCCAGGTGAACACAATTATACAATAGTGACTCTCAATTTATTGTTACCTATTAGACATTGAGCACAGGAAAACTAGTTCCATACTTACATATGTAGGATAGAATGATATTCCATTTGATCCATCTATATGTTCCTTCAAGTGAGTGTAAAAAGATGATTTTGGAAGATCATTACAATCAATTGGAAGGAGACTTTGTTATGGACAAAACAATGGCATTAATGTAAAAAACAATTATTAGTCCAAGCTTCGACAAGATTTCCACAAGTACATCAGATATTGTAATTCTTGTGCCATTTCCAAAACCGCCATCAAGAAAATGGGGCTATACACCCCTCTACCTACTCCAGATACACCTTGTGAGTCCATATCCATGGATTAGATGTTTGTTCTTATTTAAAGCAAGAATGGGAATGATTTTTTCTTCATGGTAGTTGATCAATTCTCTAAGATGGAAATATTGGCACCATGCAAGAAGAGCGTCATAGTCAAGGCCATTGCTAATATATTCTTTGAACGTGTTTGGGTTCATTATGGGTTCCCACATACCATTATTTTAGATCACGATAGTAAGTTCTTGAGTAATTTTTGGTCCATCCTATGATCTATGATGGAAACCAAGCTGACCAAATCCACTACCTTCAACCCACAGATTGATGGAAAAACATAGGTAGTTCACACGATGATTGTCCATATCCCGAGGATGTAAAATTCTAAAAATCCA
The DNA here is from genome assembly GCA_032191745.1 of Picea mariana. NCBI lineage: Eukaryota > Viridiplantae > Streptophyta > Pinopsida > Pinales > Pinaceae > Picea > Picea mariana. The sequence goes on from JASDQU010172699.1 coordinate 12,236, forward strand.
CATACATGGGATGAGATCATTCCTTATGCTCAACATAGCTACAACAGATCTCTCCACATCTCTATTGGCCACAACCGTTTTCAGGTGTGCTTGGGGTTCCAACCATTGGCCCCCATTGACATAGCTCTACCCATTGTAGTTTCATAGGAAGAGTCCTCCCATGCTCAGACTGAGGTTGATCGAGTAACAATTTTTTTTGAGTGAATCCAGCACATCCAACAACAAGTTCATGATATTCTCTAGAAAGACAATTCCAAGTACAAGCAACTCCATGATCAACATGTACCACATAAGTTTCAAGTGGGATATAAGGTATGGTTTCCTTTGAGGAGAGAGCACATCACATGACGCCATCATAAGATATTCCCACTATGATATGGGCCTTACACCATCACCAAGGCTATGGGTGAGAATTATTTTTAATTGAGTATTCCCCTTTTCTTTGGATTTCACTCGGTATTAAATGTGGAATTTCTTTGACCATATTTTCCACCTCTCCTAGACACTTAGACGCGTTTGAGCATGCGCCCCCTTCATAAATAAACCATAAATGCATTGAGAATAAACAATTTATTGGATCATGGACATAAATATGAAGGGTTCCCACCATCATAAAATCCAACTCTATCAGGTTGTCAAAGAAGGGTAGCTTCTTCACCAGGGCAAGCGACTCACTAGGAGTTAGATTTAACAGAAATTTCCCCATATGATGGAGGAACTTGACACAATAGGGACCGTTTATTTCCAGGGAGGGAGGAATGATCCAGGTGGATACTAGTGGCCACCCACCTTTTCCACTAATTCAAAATGGTTCCACATCTTGGCAATTTTTCTTTCATTTTTCTGGTCCCAAACTTCTGGGGTCATTTTGAGGCCCCAAATGACACTTTTTTGGCATAGAAATGGCTACAATATAACTAAAGGAAAATGGTAGGATAAAGTGTACTTCTTGTTTATACCTTTCTCATAGGGTACTGAGTTCCCCAAATGGAGATTGTATGCAAACGTTGTGCCCCCGGGAAGTTGACATATCGACTAACCACATCAAGCCCATAAACCTTTTGGCATTTCATTTTATAGGGTTAGGGTTTTGGAAGTTTAGGTTTTTATCATTGATTATTTATGTTAAAAGGTATCTTCAGTCTCTTTGTAATCATCTTCTTGAAAATTATCATAGCTATCACATCTCTCTCTTCATAGATAAGCTACCATCATTCTAGCTAGCTTGTGTGCTTTTCATTTTACAGTCTTTTGTATTCCAGACAATCGTTAATAGAATCCAAGTTTAGATGTATCACTTTGTTTATTTCAATATATTTGTGTATTTCCTTGTTATATCTATTCCTTTTTTTAATTCTCAATATAATACGGATCAGGAAGAAACAAAAACTCCAAACATATCTACAAATTGTGGGCAATTTTTCTCTAAGTAATTAACCATGTGAGCTCTGCAAAAAATATCCATTGCAAAATATTCGAGATCTAAATTAGAATTAGAAGGAGGAGCTTCATGGTTTTTTTTTTTTTTTTGGTAAATAATGGATTAAATGGATTCTTAGGTAAATTACCATCCCTAGAAACCTTATTTAAATAAATTACTTCATTTTAAAGTTTCTTTACAATTCTTTTTGGGATTTCCATATTAGTAGAATCCTTTTATTTGATTTTAGTGTTTTTTTAACAAGAATTGTTATTGTTTGTATTAAATAAAAAGACAGGGGTTGTGTCCGTACCATCCATCCTTTTAATAAAAACAAAAATAGATGATATGGATCAAAATTTCATCATAAGATATTGTATTTTTTGCTAGCTATTCCCTATTTGGCCTTATTTTCAAAATTGTAGAAGTACTATTTAGTATTCGATTTGTACAAATTCTTACATACTATCCTAATAAAAAAATTATTTTAAAAAACATATGAATGTTGGAGAAATTTCCATTTTCGATACATTAGTTCAGTGGGAGTTAACTGACTGGTTCTATTTTAGACTTTCTATTTAGATCATCATTATTATGGATGCATGCATTCCTAAGTTAAGCTAATTGTTTGATTTATTTTCTTAATTATAGAATGTTGTTTACTATATATGATTGTATTCCACTCATTCATTGTATCATATTGATCATCATATGTATCAATGATCATCATTGATTGGATCATTGGAGTAGTGTGAATATATTTTCTCATTCTTCCATATTGAATCTCTCGTCTTTTCTTGATAAGATTTGCTTGTAATTGCTTTAGCTAGGTCTCTTGTGTAGGTTTCAATGAATCATTGACATGGTATTAGAGCTAAGCTACTTGGAGCAAGCTAGACAAGCCAAAGAATAAGGAAAATCAGAGTTTCGACGAGCAGAATCCATATAAAATATAAAGGGATTTCTCCCAAAATATTAACTTTATGAGGAAATGACTCAAGTGAGAAGTAAATCGACCCATTTTGCAAGTGGGTTTTCAGCCATTTGATGAAATACCTAACCGTTTGTGCAAAAAATAAGTCGAAAGATCACCTCCTGAAACTGATACAAATTTTTCATTTAAAGTGCCCCTTTTTGCAGTGATTTCTCCCAAAATATTAAATTTCTAAGGAAACAACTAGCATGATATGTAATCCTCACACGATACAATTATTTTGATTGGAATCCCAAGGATGAATTACAACTCAGAAGGAGAGGACTATACAATTTGACGATGGGGACAAAAGACAAACCTACATCAAATTGAGAAGACGAGATGGGCGAAACGAAAGTATGAGTCCAAAATAATTCTTTTTTAATTGATTTAAATTGATTTATTGTTTCATTTTTCCACATGAAAGACTCCAAATGTGATCTGGGCCACCTTGGAAAGTCTCTTTGGTAAGCAAGATCGAATGAGAGGTCATGTGCTTGAGGTAGAGTTGAATACCTTGGATCCTAAAAGTTTTGATAATTTGCAGGATTTATTTACCAAGTTTAAATATTTGATAGTTATCTTGGCATCTTGTGGTATTGATAATTCTACAAAAGTATACCAACTTATTCTAACAATCTTGGCTAAGCTAGGACCAAAATATGTTGTCTATGTCTCCACTTTCCATTCTGATAGATATCTCTTAGGAACGAAGTGGAAGATTCCTACCATGGATCAATTCATTGATTCTATCACACATGAGAAGCAAAATCCATTCATATGGGTTTAATCAAGGATCCAAAAGCACATGCATTCACCATGCATGATGGAAAAGGATCATCCAAATTGAGCAAAAAAGGAGAAACATAACAAGAAGGAGGGATGTTGCAAACCCTTCAAGGATTCTTTAGGTTCTAAAGAGAAGAAGAAGGGAAATCAATGCACTTAATGCAATAAACCAAATCATGAAGAATCCATATGCATGAAGAAGCAAATCGATCTTATGGAACAAGTACTTCTGTAGAACAACCTTGGAAACTTCATTCCTGGAGGAGTCAAGAAACAAAAGGAAGAATATCCTTCTCCTAAGAAAGATAATCATCATTATATTATTGCAATTAATTCTTCATTTGATTCATGGATTATAGATTTTGGTGCATCACATCATATGACAATGAAAGAGGAAGTTTGTATATCTTTGATTTCAGTCTCAAGACCCCCTATTCTCATGGGAGATGATACTCCAATAGCATTAGCTGGAGAGGGGAGAGTGGAACTCCATAATGGAATTTTTGAGAATGTTTTACATGTTCCAAAGCTTTCTATGAATTTAATCAGATCACTCAGAAAGGTAAAAAGGTTGAATTTACATCAGACTCAGTTTTTGTAGTTGATATGTGCGACAATGCCATTATTTTAATTGGTACAGTGGATCACAAGTCAATAATGTATAAATTCACTAAGTTTGTTGACAATGACTCTTATTTTTTAATTACACATAAGGAGAATACTTTGCATGAACCTCTAGTGCAACATGCATATACTCTTGTGATTCCATTAGTTCCAAACATCATATATGATTCCATACACTCATATACTGTACGTGAAAATGAGTAGGTAGTACATATAGATAAGAATCCAACACTGAAGATTAAGCAAATGCCCAAAAGGGCACAATATACACTTAAGGAAGCAGGTGTTCTTGCAAGGAATCTATTGGATTTAAGGAGGAATCGATCTTAGCATGAGGACCCTTCTCATGTAATTTCAAATTATGAACCACCGATGCCCCTGCATTGCTATATGGTTCAATATTCAGATCAAAATACCGACAGTAAGGTTGTGGGAAATCCATTATGGAAAGTAGACATGCACAAGGAGTATTACTCACTCCTAGAGAATCATGTACTAGGTATCTAGTTCCACTTCCACTAGAAAGGAATATATTTATGTGCATATGGGTCCATAGGATCAAGAGGTACAAGGCTAGACATGTTTTCAAAGGGATTCATCATATCCATAAATATTTCTACATATTCATGAAGACTTTGAGTGAGAAGAAGTTTCAGACTTTGCAAGATCGTCTTGATGTGAAGAACAAAGTTTCCTAACATCTACCTTTTCTTCTTTTGATGCATTTTCTTTTGAGGGGGGGTTTTGTTCCCACATGGTTTTCCCTCTTTCCACATTTTTATTCAGTGTTCATTAGTTTCATTATACATGAGTACATAGTATGGCCTAGTTTCCGAGACTCATTTTTACTCCATAGTGATCTTAAAGGAGGGTGTTGGAAAAACTTATATTTTAGACACACTAGTTCAGTGGGAGTTAACTGACTAGTTCTATTTTAGAATTTATATTTAGACCATCACTATTATGCATGCATGTATTCCTAAGGAAAGCTAATTGTCTGATTGCTTTTCTTAATTATGGAATGTTCTTTAGTATATATGAGTGTATCCCACTCATTCATTGTATCATATTGATCATCATATGTATCAATGATCATCATTTATTAGCTCATTGGAGTAGTGTGAATACATTTTCTTATTCTTCCATATTGAATCTCGCGTCCTTTAGTGATAATATTTGTTTGTACTTTCTTTATCTAGGTCTCTTGTGCATGTTTCGATGAAACATTGAGAAAGAAAACATTTAAAATTTTAAACACGTTTTTTACAATGCCTATAGTGGGAAATATTCATTCTTATAGTAGAAAAGGATGAAATGATGGGGGTTTCCTTCTTTTCTTGCTAAGAGTGCTACTCCAAAATGTCTTCTTCCAATGATTTACTCTAATCATGTCTAAAATATCCCATTGAAACTATTGGAAAGGGAGAATGGTGCAATTCTGTAAACCTAGGAGATTTCTCTAATTCTAGATGCTTGAATTTCTCTTGCAACTCCTTAATAATTTTGTCTTTCTTTATGAGATTCTTCTTATAAAATTCCACCTCTACATCCATAAGAACTATTTTTCTCTTATATTTCTCCATTTTGGATTTCATGTTTTCTAGCTTCCTTCTTTCAAATTTCATACCTTTTTCATATTGCATCTTTGGGGCCGTTTTGAGGCCCTAAATGACAATTTTTTGGCATAGAAATGCCTAGAATGTAACCAAAGAAATATGGTAGGAGAATGTGTACTCCTCGGCTAGACCTTTTTGATGGGGTACTAAGCGCCCCAAATGGATATTATATGCAAAATTTGCACCCCCCGAGAAGTTGTCACATCAACTAACTACCCGAGGGCCTTTGATGCTCTAGGACTCCAGGTTATAGAAGTTATAAAATGCTTCGATTATCCTAGAGTTAAATTCCCAAAGTGGTAAATGTCAGATGACCCTTACCAATGACTGATTTTTCACCTGCGCCTCCTATCAGATCAGACGGCTGGTGGGACTTCGTGACTTCATCCTTTTTCATGATTCTACCCTGTCTCCCATAATCTCCGAAGCATTGAAGTTCTGAAGTCCCCATCTCCTTCTTGGATTCAATCATCGACTAATGATCCCTCGGCTCAATCTGGTGGTTGGGATTTAATCCCACCAGCCCCTAGTTTCACTTCTATCTGATGGTCCTCATTCACTTGACTTTTGATCTAACGATCCATAACTCTCTTATACAACAGTTGTGATTGCTCCTGAATTTCAACAGGGAACGATCAAGATTCTACAATCCTTTACAAAGGATCTCGGTCTTGCATGAAACTCTAGCTTCTGCATGATCTTTGCAACGTTATCACTCCTGAGCTTTAAGATCTCGAATAAATATTATTTCTTAACCATAATACCCTATCCAATAGTTTCATCCCATACTAGTTTGATGTTTCAACCAGGATCTCTAATACCAATCTGTAACGTACCCAACAACCCATAGGATGGGCATGCTATGCCAAAACTCGCTTCTGAACTAATTTCGAATTATGATAAATTTTTAATTAATAAAGAGTCATGAATAGTCACATGCAGAGTTCAAGATTCATAATACAACATACAGAAATGAGACATATGTCATGCATAGCAATAACCAACAATAATGCATATCATAGATGCAAATTTCATAGATAAATAAATACACAACATAAATAATTATACAGGTAAATTAAACCATGATAGAGAGAACCTATATTTAATGAAACAAATCACCAACTAGCTGCAGGCGAAGGACGTTCCACCCAACAGTAGACACTATTGTTCCAAGTATCAACAATAATGTCACCCTTGAGCCATGGCTATGAATCAACAAGGACAGTTCTAGAGTGTCACTCAACTTCCAAAACCAGTCAACACTCAAGATCTCGCAGGCTTCTCAACACACACATCAATACAAAGTACACCTACTCTCTTCTAACCATCCTGCATAGCCCAAGAGAATGGACCCCCTTCTCTACCATGTAGTCCCTCAGGATATCCACCTCCTTATAGGGCTTCAGTGCATCTGGTCAAGAATATATATCCATGTTGGGACTCTCAGGATTCATAACTGTGGGAAAAAATTAATGCATGTCAATGCATCTCAGACATGCAGGCATTAATTCATGGTTGGAATACACCAATAGTCATTATTTCCAACCAAACCATGGCTCCTCTCCACAATTCATTTTTCTTTCCCAAGCCAAGATCAAAATGAATCAAGAATGAATATTGGGTGAAAGAATGAATGGAGAGATAACATAATGAACAATGCAAACAATGAAAAATGAACAATGAGTGAGTGAGTGAGTGAGTGAATGAGTGAACCCCCAAACAAACCAAATATGGGTTTATATAATTCTTGGAATTAAATAACCACATGACCTTCCCCCAAGAAGCTCATGTAACTCTCCATTAAAAAAAAAAAGGGGAAAAAAAAATATAAAATAAACACTTATCCCCTCTAGCTCCCTCTCTTGTGGAATCATAGCCCCCTATAACTCTTGTCTTTATCCATCTAGAAGCCAATGATGTATTTATTATTAATAATGGTAAAAAAAAATCACATTTCCTAGGCACATTGGCCTCTTTTAATTGTTTGGGCACTTTGGACTTTCATAATTAACCAAATGCATTTTTTAATATGGGGCTCAAAACTGGGGTATTAAACAAATTGTTTTTGTCATGACCTATGGCTCCATAGAATATTCAAAGGATTCTACCTGAATTATTTCTGAAGACTCCACCAAAACTAGCTGGACCTAGATTACCTTTTGAAGCCCCATCAAAATTGAGTTTGATGAAGCCTGGAGGAGGACTACTCCAAAGGTGAGGACTAGAGGGAGGCTTGGTATTTTGAGCAGTGGAGCCCTCGTGAGGAGAAAGAGAGATTCCCCATATATGTAATATTGTAGACTAATTTTGAGATGCTTTGAAGTCCTGTTCAGTCCATGGGTGGAGATGAATCATTTCTAGAAGTTTTTTTCAGCAAGTCGTCCAAACAAGATCTTCAGAGGATGAAGTGTTTTCAAATATTCAATGATTATGTTCTTTCCAAACATTCCAAACAATGAAACCTAGGATGAATTTCCAAAATCA
>JASDQU010172702.1:0-20940 GCA_032191745.1 Picea mariana
TCTTTGACATTGCTGAATATTGAACACAGGACTGATGCCTGTAGGGTTAGCATATGCATATGGTTGTTTGGTTTTCACTTGCACTTCGAACATAACTCAGAATTAGCATGCACTTTGCTTTATCAGACAGTAGTTGCCTTGCGTGCTTAGAACAGTTAGGTTACAGTTAGAACAACAGGAGCTCCTGGTACCAGTTAGTGGCATAACACTCTGTTTTCCTGCAGATAGAATAAATTGATTTTTGCTGCTTCGACAATACCCTGTGTGTCATGACTTAAACGAAAATGCTGATGGTATATGATCGAACATAGAGGTAGAATGATTTCGTAGAACCACACTTTTGAATAGAAATAGCAGTACCAGCATTCGAGCACGAGACTGTCTTTTTCTGTTTATGACTTGGTAGGAAATGCTCAGTTTCGAGTTAGTTATTAGAATTCAAGTTCTCAGAATAGGTGTGTGTTTTATTCTTAGGATAGCATTCAAATAAAGACTAGACGCTTGCCTGCACATACTGTGTATCAGCTCGAAGTTTACCAACCCTGGTTTGACAATTTAGTGTATCAGGTCACTTAAAAGCTTCAATTTAGCAGCCTGACAGTAGTCATATAACCAGTGAAACCATCCTAGAAATACCTCATAATACCTTCCTTTGTGCTTCATCAGAAACCAAAACAATGACAATTTAATCACAAAAATAACATGAGTTAGAGAATGCATTATATCATAGGAAATCGTAAAGTCTATCCCATGGAGGTGGGAGGGAGGGACAAAATTATGCCAGGTTATACTTATAGAAAAGTGCTCAATCCATCTCAGAAAGGGATCGTGAAAGATCAAAGGCTCAAAAGACTGACTCAAAGAGTTTGAATGTTGACTACCTTAGACGTCATCAATCCCCAAATTCTGAGAAGGTACGAACAAAAATATAGAGGATGACTGACAACTTCTTAAGGGAAAGATGAAAGAATGAGATAATAAACTTCTTCTTAAGGTATTCAACCTACCCTTGAATTATAATACAAAGCTTCGCCCCAAAGAAAACTTGAGACAAGAGACATGTTCCCCAACTGTATCCTTAGTGACATAATGAGGTAAAGTAATCGGAGGGAGTTGGACAACTTTGTCACAAGTATCCTGCTTCAGGAAAGCAATGTCCTCACCCTTATCGAGATTTGAGCACAACAGTGGTTGATAATATTCATCATAGAATAAATCCAAGTGCTCAAAGGAATACTCATCAAAATCCTCAAGGTATGACAGAAAATCATCAAGAGAACATAGACCTAGGTCACCCTTGGGTTCTTGGAAAACATCTATAACTACATCATCTCCTTGTTGTCAAATGTCAAAATTAGTAGTAACTTCTTAAGATAGTTATAAAGGAAACATTTGGAAATGACCCTCAATGTCGTAAATGGGATCCCCATAATACCCAATCACATCCCATTTATGTCTCCCAACATGTATGAACTCATCAATATTATCAACCATGCCATTTCCTTCATCATAACACAAAGGGATTAAAGAATCCAAGGGATCCTCTAACATTTCTTCACTTTCCAAATTAGAAAATAAAGCATCTTCAAAATCTTGGAAAGGGAAATAGCTTAACGTAGTCATTTCTTCCTGTGTAAGAGCGTCGAAGACTTGGATGGTTTCATAAAATGAAAGAGAACGCATCAATGCCTCATCCTCATGACTTTCCCCTACATATTCAGCTTCATAATACAGAGGGTCTAGCTTGTCCAAGGATTCCCTTTCTTCTTCACCTTTTGAATCATAGAATAGGGTATCGTCAAAACCCTGAAGAGGAAAGTGACTAACCTCATCCTCTTATTTTTTTGTAGAAGGAATAGGATCTCGGATGGATTCATCAGAGGGAGGAGCACACACTAGTACTTCATCATCATGTTTGATATCTTCAAGCTCTCGCTCTTCAACTAGGTCTTCCTTATCCTCGGTATAAGCATGAGTAAATTCTAGGATTGGAAACCTTCATTAGGATCCCTCTCCTCAACCTCTTGTCAGTCGATGACTTGTTCCCTTATTTCCTGGAATTTTCTAACAAATATTTCAATGGAAACTAATCTCTCCAAACTAAGAGTATCTGGGTATCTTTAGGGCCATCAACTTTGATTTCTGGAGTAAAGAGGTGCTCTCCCTTGAATAAGGAGATATTTTCCTCGATTTGTATAGCCATGTGATAAGCTTCCTGGATTGCTCTTGGCCCTTTTTTAGTGAGGATAAATTCTAATTGCACTAAGAGTGCATTGGTATAGAGGTAAACGAGGTACTTGTCTTTAGGATGATGGCTTCTAGTTATTTGTTGTAGCAAATTCTCAAACCTAGTATGGAATTTCTTGACAAACTCGTTCTTAGTTTGTTTCATGTATTCAAGTATTTTTATTAGCATGTGTATATATTCTAATTTAATACCCCATTTCTCGATAAAGATTTCTTCTAAGTGGTCCATAGATGTGATGCTAGCATCAGGGAGATCATCATATCATTTCCTAGCATTGCCATGAAGAGTAGCAGAGAAAAGTTTCAATGCCAAATCTCCAGCATCATTACTGATAGGGTGGAGTTGAAAGAAAGCCCAAAAATTATCCATGTGATCTTTGACCCTAACCCCATCATTACCAGTGAATCTAAGGAGCTATTTTTCATACCTCGAAGGCAGTTTTCGAGGGTAACCCATAATTTCACTCATATATAAGGGTTTAAAATTACCTGGGTCCCATTGAGAAGCCATGGTTGGATTTGTCATTAGTGGAGTTGCTAGATAATCCTTCTAGGGGTCATCAAGGGGAAAATAGAGAATCACCCTCAGTGGAGTCACTAGGTAAGATTTGTGAAGTTAAGGATTTGAATAAAAGGTTTACCAAAAAAGTGTCATTCCAGGAAAATTGACTCGATGTTCCCCGGAAACGACGCCAAAAATGTTATCGCACAATCTATACTTTCCCAAAGCCTAAAGGCAAGTAGGCCTAGATTGACATAACATAGAGGTAACCCTATCACTGTCACCCCAATAGGGTACCTCTTTCTCTTTAGGAGGAGGAAAACCTCACTCCAAGGGAGATGTCCCAGGACCTAGTTGGTTGATGACGGGAAAAAGATACGGTGAAAACTCACCCCTCTCTCTAGGTCACTCAGCATAAGAAGTCACTTTTGTGAAGCTTAAAAAGAAAAGGGGAAATGAGTATGGGTTTGTACCTTCCCTTTACCAATGAAACATCAAACGTTAACAACAACAATTATAACCAATGACTTCTTAAACAAATTATGTGTTGCCTGAACAAATTGTTATACAATGAAAGCGTGATTACAGTAGCAACAATGTATCTTGAAAGGTGCAAGTTATGATGACAAGAAAGAGTTACAATAGCCTTGCAAACTTGATAATGTTTTTTCACTCACACTTTTCAAGATAAATACAAGTCAATGAATGACTTAAATGGTTGTCCAAACATTTATAACAACATTAATTAACGATGATGACATCAATGGAAACCACTTCAGAAAAACACTGTAATAAAGCAATAAGACGCTACTTCAATACCCAATGATTATGGTTTTCTTAGTACAAGTGCCCAATGGTTATATGGATGAATTTAGGGTTGTTAAGGGTTGCAACAATGGTTGTAATAGCAGTTATGACAATGGTAATACCTTCATAATTTCACTCTAAAAAGGAAATTAAACATACACTTTAACACTTATTGATAGTACATTTCCTTATACAAATTCTGGAATGAATTATATGGTTAGTAGGATAATATAAGTTGCGCAATGATAGTTGTAGCAATTATTAAGACAACAATAAATTAGTTGTTAGTATTTCTAGACTAGGTTAGCAAATTAGTAGAGTATAAAGTGAAAGAGATTGAGTACGAAGTGAAGGAATTTGAGTTGAGTCTTGTCAAGAAGTAAGAGAGGAGGACTAGTTCCTTCAAGGGTAATGGATTCAAGGTGGACGACTTCTTCTAAGGATTCAAATCAATGAAGATGATGCACACAAGTATAAGCAGGAAAAATCATAGGAGAAGTAGTAACTTAAGTCCTCCTAAGCTTTGACTTCAAGAGACAAGATGCTAAGGTGTAGGAAATTCTAGGCCCTAGCGCCTTTCTCTCCTTAGAATTTTTATGTAGTAAAACTTATGAAACAATAACTAAGTCTAAACCCTTAGAGTGATAGCAATTTAGGGCTCTAGGGTTTCACTAGTTACTAGATCGATCCAATGAAAATCTTGGCAAATAAAAAGAAAGAAAGTAGCAACTTAAGTTTCTTACTTCAAGCATTAAATACACTATGCAATATCATAATCTTGTATGAGTAAATAAAACCATACAATAAACCATTCAATAGATGACAAAATTCATATTTCACTTACTTGCACCAAGAATAATCATGAGAATACCATGCAAGATCACCATAAAACTTCCAAAATTGATCCAAGTTGCAAAAATCAACCTTAAACAAGAGGGGTGCCTCACAATTTCATCTAATAACCCTAATAGGGCACAAATTTCAGACCTCGTGTCTCAAATGACAAGTTTTGATGTGAAAATGAGAGTACTTTATGCTTATTTATACAAAATTTTGACCTTTTAGGTCAAATACAAGGCCGACTTGGCCAATTTACAACAAAATTCAATTTTGACATAATTAAAATTGATTTGCATCTAGAAACACCAAGGGTGACGTCATTTCCCTTTAGGGTGACATTGAGCCCTAAATGTGGAATGATGAGCTAGAAAAGTGGGGCGCATGGCCTCCAGAAGCCCCAAATGATGCCCACGCGTGCCACCAGGCTCACAAATGCCTCCAAAAATGAAAACAGAGATTTGGATGGCATATAGGGATATGATGGTGACTTCCAGGGCCCTCAAGGGATAACGTCCATGTGCGAAGAGCAAGGTCCCCTAGGTCTAGGTCTGTAGGGTGCCTCCAAAGGAAATGTTCTTCTTTCTCCCTGTACAAGTCTTCAATTTATTTTTACCCCTGGCTGGAGTTTCAACATCCATATGTGGTCTTTAAGCCCCATGAACGTCCAAGCTAATCATCCCTTCATGTGTACCTGTCCACTGGGCAAGGTCCTGCAGCAACAATAAGTACGCCCTCTAGAGGTTCATAAGTCACATGGATCATAGCATGTAAATCGCATCCATTAATTAAATTACCCAAACATGTGCATAAACCCCCCGTTCACCCCAACAAATGCTCAAAGATGTTATGCAATTTGACAAGTTAGGTTTGGAGTGTTAGAAAAATAGGATCGTTGAGAACTAAATTAAAACAAATGGAGAAATAAAACACAGAAGATACACAATACAATAGAGGCACGGATATATGTGGTTCACCCAGTGTGGGCTATGTCCACCAGTGAAATTGTCAGGTCCTTTATTATTATCTGGCAAATGAATGGATACAACCTACAACACACCTGTTGTAACTTCCTCTTCTTTCTCTCACAGTCTCCTTTCTCATAATACAATATTCACAATGATACCTAGCCGCAATACATTTCCCTCATAAAAGAGGGTTTCCTTCTAGGGCAAAAAACCATAACATAACTTCTACCGTCAAATCTGCAACCTTATAATGAATGGTCCAGATTTACAATGAAATTACAATATAAATTTACAAGGCAATTTTTTCTTCGAGGGCTTCACCCCCGGACCCCGTAGAGGGGGTAACCCCCCTATGCATGACCCCGCGTGGAGGAGTGTAGATTATTCTGGGGTGTAAAGTCTTCATGGGGTATAAACACGGCTAAAAACAAAGACCTCTGAATCAAGAATATAATCAGGCTCCACAACCAACAATCTCCCACTTGGAGACTAATCTCAACAAATCCACCGATGTTGTATATGTTGGACTATGATCCTTCTTAAACCTGGAAAATTTCTCATCTTCATATTAATTCTTGAAGACCAACTGAAACTGAAAAGGAACTCAGTTTCTCCCTCATTACTCCCATTGTTAACATGTTTGAAGGATTCTGGCTAGTGTGTATCTTTTCCAACTTCAAATGTCCATCTTCCAAGACATATCGTATGAAATGGTACCTGATCTATATATGCTTAGTATTCGAACGAAAGGTTGAGTTCTTTTCAATATGAATGGCACTCTCACTGTCACAATACAAACTGTTATTCTCATGCTTCTTTCCTAATTCTTCCATAAACCTCTGTAACCAAATCATCTTTTTACTACCCTGTGTAGCAAAAACATACTTTGTCTTTGTTGTTGAAAGTGCAACATCCTTTTGTATTTTCGAAATCCAACTTATTGTTGTTCCACCTACAGTTAAAACATACCCTGTGGTGCTTCTACTGCTATCTTTATCACCTGCCATATCTAAATCAACATATCCCCGTAGAACAATGTATGAACCTTCAAAACATAATGCATGAGTAACAATACCTCTCAAATACTTGAGAATCCACTTTACTACCTCCCAATGTTCTTTCCCTGGATTGTTCATATACCTTCTCACAACTCCCACTGCATGTGCAATATCTGGTCTTGTGCAAACCATCGCATACATCACGCTGCCAACTATTGATGAATAAGGGACCATGGACATGTATTTTATCTCCTCATGTGTCTTGGGACACATTTCCTTAATTAATTTGAAATGGTTGGCCAAAGGTGTACTAATTGGTTTTGCATTCTAATTCTAAACCTCTCCAACACCTTCCCTATACTCGCCCTAAGACAATGTCAATTTGTGATTTTTCCTCTCTCTTGTTATTCTCATACCAAATATTTTCTTCGTAACACCCAAATCCTTCATTGCAAATGAATTAGCTAATTTCTTCTTGAGCACATTTATGTCCTACATATTAGACCCTGCAACAAGCATGTCATCTACATACAATAGCAAGATAATATAACTTCCATTTTCTGTCATTTTAAAATAAACACAGTGATTAGAATGGCATATACTATAACCTTGTTCTGTCATAAACCTGTCAAACTTCAAATACCACTGCCTTGGAGCTTGCCCATGCCCATGTGGTTGTTGCATATAAATCTCTTCCTACAAATCCCCATGGAGAAAAGTTGTTTTACACCTAATTGTTCAAGATGCAAATCTTCTACTGTAACAAGACTTAAAATAGTCATAATTGAAGTCATTTTAACAACAAGAGAAAATATTTCATCAAAATCTATACCTTTCTTTTATGCAAACCCCTTTACAACAAGTCTAGCCTTGTACCACTTTTTTCCTCCATCTTCTTCCTTCAACTTGTAAACCCATTTATTCTACAATGCTCTTTTTTCCTACAGGCAACTAAACCAAGTCTCAAGTCTGGTTATTTACCAAGGAATCAATTTCCTCTTTCATGCCTTGATCCCACTTATTTTTGGTGTCTACTTGCATTTGCTCTTCATAACATTCCGATTCATATAATCAGTCAACAATAAATAAAACAATGAAGGAGAGTATCGTTCAGGGGGTCTACTTAACATGGTAGATCTTCTAAAAACACTTGCAAGAGTTTGAGGTACCTATTGATCCTCCTGTTGTACATTTTAATTTTTTGGTACCTTTGGAATTTATTTTTCAGTGATCTCATCAAGCACTGTGTATTCTGGTTTTTTGTTTTCTTGTTTCTTTCACTGCAATTGATCTTTGTACATGACCTTCTCATTTAATATGACATCTATACTCCTAATGATTTTTTTATTTTTATAATCCCATAAGCGAAAACCAAAATCATTAATGTCGTATCCAATAAAGGTACACTTCTTGGATTTTGCCTCAAGCTTTGTTCTCTTTTCTTTATCAATATGGACAAATGATTCACAACCAAAAGTCTTCAAAAAAGAATAGTTTACCTTTTTACCTATCCATCCCTCCTCTAGAATTCCACCAACCAAAGAGCTTGAAGGTCCTATTTTTATTAATTAAACAACAATATCTGCAGCATCTACCAAGCAATGAAAGGGAAAACTAGCATGCAATCTCATACTCATTGCACGCTCCATGATTGTCCTGTTCATCCTTTCTGACACACCATTTTCTTATGGTGTTCATGGAACTATCTTCTCTCTATGAATCCCATGGTATGAATAGTAATCATCAAACTCCTTGTTGCAATATTCACCTCCATTTTCTAATCTGAGACACTTCAACATTTTTCCTGTCTCATTCTCAACCAAAGCTTTCCATTTCTTAAAAGTATCAAAAACATCATATTTTTCTCGAATGCAATAAACCAAAGATTTTCTAGTTGCATCATCAATAAAAGTAACATAATAACGAGAGCCGCCAAAATATGATACCTGAGTTGGTCCCCATACATCTATATGCACAAGCTCCAACCTTTCACTCTTATTTTATTTTCTGACTCTGAGAAATCTGAATCTCTTATGTTTTCCATAAATACAATGCTCACAGAAATCCAAATCAATTTGTTTAAGATATGGCAACAAATTTCTTTTGTGAAGTATCTGTATCCCATTCTCACTCATGTGTCCAAGCCTATGATGTCACAGTGTTGACTCCTGTAGAAGCTAAAGAGATAGAAGAGTCAATATTACCAATACATAAATACAATGTGTCTACCTTCTCTCCTTTTGCTATCACCAATGATCCTTTGGTGACCTTCCACACCTTATCTGTAAATATGAATATACAACCTTCACTTTCCAATTGCCCTATTGAAATTAGATTTTTCCTTAGATATGGAACATGTCTTACCTCTTTCAACAACCATTGGTTTCCATTCCTTTGCTTTATTTTTACCTTTCCCATTCCAACAATTTTGCATGATGCATCATCACCCAAATGAACCTGTCCAAAATCACCTTGAACATAATCTAGAAAATGTTTCCTATGGGGTGTGGCATGAAATGAAGCCCTTGAATATATTATCCAAGACTCAAAAATATATCTACAGAAATAATCAAAACATCTTATAACACATCACCTGTTACATTTGATTCCTGATTTTTCTCTTGTTATCCATCTCTTTGTTTCTTTGGAGCTTTATAGTATTTCTTCATATTTACTTTCTTCCCACAATTCCAGCACTCTAACTTTCCAAATCTAGATTTCAATCTTCCCTTCCTAGAATTCACGTGGTTCCCTGAGCCATTTCCTCTATCCTTTTGTCTTCCCATGTTCTCCATGTTTAACGCATTACTTGATGTCTCACCCGTGCTTTTCCGTCGCATTTCCTCGCTAAGGATAACACCAAAAAAATCATCAAATTTTAAAGTGTTGATCCAAAGACAGAGTTACTTACAGCCATGACCAAACTGTTCCAACTTTCTGGCAACGAGCACAAGATTAGAAGAGCCTTGACCTCATCATCAAAGTCCACTTTTACAACTTAGTTGATTAGTAACTATATTAAATTCATTTAAATGATCTGCAACATACCCACTTTCTAATATCTTCATATTAAATAATATCTTCATTAGAAATACCTTATTGGACGTCGAGGGTTTTTCATACATTTTAGCGAATGCTTCCATGAGCTCATTCATTGTTTTTTCTTTCGAAATATTGACAGCCACCAACATTGTCAGGCTTAACCATATCGTTCCTAGTGTCTTTCTTTCAAGAACCTCCCATTCTTCGTCCTTCATGGCCACCAACTTCTTTGTTATTCCACCCAATGGTAGGAATAGATCCTTCTGATATAAATAATCTTCCACAACTGGTAGTTTTGGCCGTTAAATTTCTTGACCCTAAACTTTCCATCTTTCGTCATTGCTCCCACTCGAACCAGGAACCCTCTTTTCCTGCGAGTTACCATTCTCTTTGATACCAGTTGTTAGAAAAATAGGATCGCAGAGCAATAAAATAAAACAAATAAGGAAATAAAACACAAAAGATACACAATACAATAGAAACAAAGATATACGTGGTTCACCCAGTTTGGGCTACGTCCACTAGATAAATTTCCAAGTCCTTGCTTTATTATTATCCAACAAATGAAGGGATACAACCTGCAGCACACCCGTTGTAACTTCCTCTTCTTTCTCTCATAATAAAATATTCACAATGATACCTAGCCACAATACATTTCCCTCATAAAAGAGGGTTTCCTTCTAGGGAAAAAAAACCCTAACATAACTTCTACTTTTAGATCTGCGACCTTATAATGAATGGTCCATATTTACAATGAAATTACAATATAAATTTACAAGACAGTTTTTCCTTCGGGGGCCTGCTTTCCCTTGAACCCCGCAGAGAGAGTAACCCCCCTCTGCACTCCCCCGCATGGAGGAGTGTACATTCTTCTGGGGTGTAAATTCTTCATGGGGCATAAACACAACTGAAAACAAAGACCTTTGAATCAGGAAGATAATCAGGCTCCACAACCAACATGGAGAAGGTCTCAGGGTGTCTTATTGGGCTAACCTCTCTTAAGTTTGGGGTGTTTCCCAGGTGGGATCTATTCCAACTCATGTAAGTGTATGAAGTGGCATGGGGTAAGTATTTGGGAATGGGGTGCATGTAATAATAGGGAAATGTAAAGTCTTACTTGTGGGTGCCTTTGTAGAGGGAGAGATACACCTTTTCATAAATGCAATTGTTTCCTATCCCATTTATTGTCTTTTACACTTATCTTTATTTATTTTGATATTTTTCTCTCGTGCTTCAAGGGAATAGTTGAGGGACATTGTCATGGTTTGATGACTAGAGGTGAAAGCGTTATCCACAAACATTTCATGGAAATGAGAATGTTGGCTTGTGATGAGACCCCCTTTCTCTTGGTTATTCCACCAAGAGCCACTACCGTGGTTTGGTGACCAGATAGGTGGTAGTGTCATACCGCTACATGCCCATGGTCATAATAGGTCGGCTCGTGATGAGACCTCCTATCCATCAACTAGTACCTTGAGTGTTTATGTGTATTATGGGTCCCCTTTCTTACTAAGAATATTTTCATTACTTTGTCAAGGATCCCTGTGTGAAGCATCACAAAGGTTTCAACATTGGCTTTTAACTCTTGCCAACTACTTTTTACTCTCTGGGCATTTAGCCCCTTCTTTCCACAAGGTAAGGTACAACCCTTCCTAGTGTAGTCAATCCCAGTGCCCAAATAAGAATAGGGGAGATGAGAGGAATGAAGATGGAAAGTGGTAAGTATGGAGGAAACAAAGAATGAATTTTCACAGATCCACCGAGTGGCAACCTATCCTAAAGGGAAATCAAATTACTAGGACAATGTGTCACCCTTCCAGGTATGAACGTGGAAAAGAGAATAATTTCCAAGAAAACGTCATGAACTGAAGAAGGATTAAATACAACATATTCAAGTGCTTCAAAAATCAGAGTGATACATACCATGATACCCGGACTCATTACCTCATGGAGCAAGACTCACTACTACTTCAAGACCAGGCTGGTGGGATGGATATTGCTGCTGGTGATAAATGGACTTCACTGAAGAAAAGAGGGGCCCTCTGGGGCTATGCTCAAGTCATTTGGCTCTCGATATTGTATATCTAGGACCTGTGGGCCTTGAGATGTGATCTCCTTAGTTATCCCTAGGCTAGGGGATAACAGGAGGGAAAGATAACTCTTCTATTAACAACAATGTGAGAAAGGTAGTTACAACATGATTCAACCTCGGTATTGGTTCAGAGCCAGCTACCCTAGGTTCCTCCAAAGACATTCAAGCATCAACTCAGTGGGGAGGCTCTTCCTTGGATAACTCAACAGGGATAGGAACACACCCTGTAGCTATAAAGAGAAGGAAGGAACAATGGAAAAGGAGTTTCTAGGTATGGGATGCTACTTAGAGAATGAAGGGGTATAGGGAAGCTTTCTAAATTTTGCCAGCATGATCTTGCACCTTAGTTCTTCCTATCATCCATGCCCCTAGTGGTGCATTTATACCATCCTTGAGAGGTTAAGGAAGTTGAATTCCATTTGGTACGGGCCCAGGGAGGTTGGGAAATGAGACCAACCGAAATCCCCACCCAAAAATGTGGAATTATTTTATTTTTCATATTTTTTAGGGCATCCGCGGACTGAAAGCTAGTAAGATGTGGATGTTCACTTGTTGCACAAATAAAACCCATAGATATAAGCAAAACTCATGTTCTTTAAGTGACTTTGATGAGGGAAGTTGGGATTTTGATTAGCAAGCTAGGGAAAAGGGTTGGGCCATGTCACAAATGCATAGATGTGGCAATTTGTTCTATAACAGGTGGAAAAGGTTTCAACTTTTGTAGAGGACCCGTTTTCCATGGAGAACAGTGAATGTAGCCCACTGGCCAATGAAAACTTGGGAGATGTTGCGAGGGAAAACTTGGAAGAATCTATCTCCTCCTCGGGTGTCTACTCTTTGAACACAATAAACATTTCATCAATATCGTGTTTTCCAACATGTCCCCACAACAAAATATCAAGAGCAACAAGAGACGTTAGTAGCTAGTATTCTCTACAAAGTTGGATGACAAGTAGTAGTCTATTGGAAATATCATCATTAAATTTAGGTGAAGAGGTCGAGATCAGCATGATGAGAAGGTGGTTGCCTACATTGCAGAATAGAGAGAACCTCACAGTGTTTGGCAGGGCCAATAGACCCAAAAATCTTGTTTAGCACCTATGGTGTTCGATACAAATCAATGAGTCTTTGGCCCACTCTGATCCCCACCTTCACCCCTTCCATACACTCCAACTTCCACAAGAAAATCCTCCATATTAGACATCTCAAACATATTGCACCAATGATCATGATTAGATACTTCTCACCTCAATATGCTCGCATCCATAGTAGATTTTTGGTGGGATTTGGATATCGGATATCATTCATTGCACTAAAGTGTACGGTTTTACTTCCATGCACTAAAGTGTACAAATTCACTTCAGTCCAATCCAGCCAGTGTTCGCTCATTTGCCAGTCTGCCAAACATACAATAACACAACCTTGTCAAATGTATTTTTTATAATTGAATTGGGTTTTCTGGAAAAAAAAATGTGTAATACAATGGTTGTCAGGGATATCTATGGTAGCTTGATTTGGGGTGGGGTTTGTTAAATTAGACAATTAAGGGTGAAATTCAAATCAAGAAAAAATCAATTTTATCTCATTGGAATATATGCGGTGATTGTTTTGGGCACATATTAAGTGTTGGTGGGGATGGTGGTACATCTATTTTTGTGTTAAATGACAGTAGTGTATTAATTTAACATATAATTAATATATAAATATTGAAACGAGAAACTTCACACCAAGTTCCATATCAAACCTTCAAATTTGGATAGATAAGATTTATGAGATCAATATCAAACCCATGAATTTGGATGGATCAACTTTATTCTCATATTTTATTATGATAAATATTTGATATTATGATTCATAATGTGAGGATAAAAATTGTTTGGCAGAGTTGTTAATTATTGAAGGTATCTTCGTGAGAGGTATATAATTGTTAATTGTTGAAGGTATCGTCATGAGAGGCATATAATTTTCAGTGTGGAATAATACTTTATGCAATAATTATAGTGATATGGGTCACTTCTCCATGCATGGTGATAAATTTAATATTTTATATGTTTATTTTATCAGATAGGGTAAAGTTTTATTTCGATCAGTTATTTTTTAAAATTAATAATAATAATGTGTTTGTAGCACATTAATAATGCATTTTTCTATAATAATGTGTTTGTACTTTTGGTCGTTCGCCCTCTTGCTGCCAGTGTATATCTAATTGTGATAGTCAAAAGACATCCTAACACCATGCTTATGAAATCATGACAGTCATCTACTTCTTATTGGTCATCTAAATGGTTTACCAACAACCTTGATTTATTTGACAACAAGAATGGAGTGAGTGAGTGAGTGGTTACTTCTATCTCATGCCAGGTAGTTGGGTTGGTTATAGAAGCCCGAATATATTGTGAAGTGTACAATGAAATTACCCAGATAAACTTGAGTTGCAACCTGCAAAGAATAACACTTGTTCATAGTTGTATTTGCTTGTCTCAAACAAACACCACAATTAGAGTATGCAATATTTCTCAACCAGTTTTCCAATCCATAAATAGTGAGAGAAGAATTCACCATCCTTAATCTAGTGATGAATTTTTCCAATTTAGAGGAGCTTTGCCTTTATGAGAGTCTCGAGAGTGTGATTGAAACCTTAAAAATCACCATTGCTTTTAACATTCTCAAGAGAAGAGATGATATCGGTATCGAGAATAGAGGTAAAACTACATTTCTCATAACAAATGAGGCAACATTCCAACTAAATATGAGCTCCAATGGTGTTGGGTCAGTCTTAATAGGGTCATCCATGGAGCTACAATGGAACACTTCTGAAATTCATATTGAGAGATGTCACACTGACATTGCAGAGGTTCATTGACTTTCCCCCATATGCATATGTAGCGAATCCACCTCTCGGGGCAATGACATTCACCAAATATTCCAATACTAAGTTGACATTGCTCTATCAATTAATGCCAATACTATATCTATTTACGTTGCAAAGACCATATATAAACGGATTGAATTTACCATCGTCAACTATAATTGAAATTACATTATGTTGTTGTAGTCCCAGTAACAATAATGCCATCCAACACCATCTTATGATTTCTTTCATATTCCACATTTCCGAATGAATACATATAAATATAGATTAATGATGTTCTTTTTCCTATTTTTGATTCATTCATACAAATCCAAGAGGACGAGGAAGGAATTTATAGATGGATAATGCATTGCAGATACAAAGGAATTTAACAAATTCATGGTGGATATTGATAAAAAAAAAAGTGAGTGAAGTTAACTTCTAGAAACAAATATGAGAGGTTACAGTGGAATTGACATGGCCATTAGATTAGTGAAAACTAAACAATGAAACAACACCCATTAATCCAATCAAGTTGGATAGATTGGATGAGTGGAATGAATGTGTGTCATTATTATTTTTTTACAAAAACTAGGAAATTTTATTCATTAAAAAGGGCGCGACCAGGGCTACTCAGTACAAAATGTGGGTTGATATAAATAGAAAAAATCCAACACCATTACTCCAACTAATATCCAAGATTCCTTTTTACTCCTATAAGACCAAATTTGTCTAATACTATTACTACATTGCACTAAATATATCTGGTAGAAAACACCCAGAATACATACAAAAAAACAATACATGATTATGTTGGATTCTGAGCCCTACTTCTTGTCACCATTGGCTGGGATACTGAATGGGTTTTTTTCTTCTTTCTGACTATCATCCAACTTGCATTTGGAGATAGAGGGGTCGACGCAAGTCCTCCCATTCCTTCATTTCTTGGATCTGGAGGGTTTGATTTGTTTGATGCCTCATCTTCCCAACTTACCAAAGCAGTGGAGTTGGGGTGAACCAATGTTTCTTTGCCCATATCTAGAGAAGTCAAATCTACTTTTTAGTCGAGCTTTCGAGGAGTTTCTTGTTGCATTTTGGATTGCTCAATAATCTATGTTGTGTCCTTCTTATCCTCTATTTCATATTTAGAGATTTCCAATGGAGGGTCCAAATCTAGAAGTCCACTTCGAATGGCAATAATGTATCTCCTTTGGGAACCTCCTTGGGAGGGACTGCATCTAAAGAGTCTTATTTGTAAATAAGTTGATGATCAATGTGTGAGCCAACCCACCAATTTGGTTTGTGTTTCTTTCGATATTTCCTAGGACCCCTGGGGCATTGCACTACCAAGTGACCTGTACCAAAACAGACTCGACACCAAAAAGCATTTTTTTCATAATCTAGCTTTTGGGTCCATAAATAGTTATCCCCTGTCAAGTTTATTTATGTCGAGAACCCTTTGCTAAAATCCATTTCTACATAGATCCAGGCATAGGTGCATATGATATTGTTTTTTGTTTCAGGGCTTCTATAATGAAACCTTCCTAAAACATTACCAATGGCACCTAGAGAGGATAAGCCCCAAAATTGCAGGGGCAGATTTGGGAGCCTAACCCAAACAGGTGTTGAATATAATGAATCCTTTGAAGGATCAAAACAAGGAGACCAAGGCTTCATACATAAACTAGAATAGCCCCAGAACTAGGGACTGGAACTAAAGATCAAATCTTGATCTTCTTGAAGATCAAACTCTGTAATAAAAAAACCTTGAGCACAAGGGTGAATGAAAACTTCACCTTTCAAAACTGGCAACCAATTTCTTGACATCCAGTCATGAAGATCAATAAGACGAGGCCAGATACCATTAAAACGACAAGTGAGTGTTGTGGAGCTAAGACGAGCTAACTTCGAAATAACATCCTTTCTCGTAGGGATGGAAGGACCGAAGCTTCTTGCACCAAACAAAACGGAGGAACAACATTGACACTCCTAGAGATAACAATACTGGAAGAGATGCCACGAAAAGAAACAAAACCAAAGCTCGATCCTTTGAGAAGGAACCCTGGCGGTGCACCAGAGGACCCAAAAAGAGAAGATCTGAGTTTAGGAATATCACAATTGAGTCTTGGAGTAACACAATTGGAGAAGGGGGGCCCGGTCATGGAAGAAAGACCAACATTATGTATTGCAAAAGATTTTGGAGTATTGTAAAGTACCACACTTGATCTCCAACTCTGTTGGCTCACGGTTAATCGAACTCAATCCATATAACGTGGTGCTTTAGTTAATTTACCTCTTGACTCCGAGGACCAACTGAATGTGCATCATTATTAGTCATGGATGACCTCTATGATAATTTTTGGATTTATTGAACTTTTACACAAGGGAGTGAGTAAGTTGTCTAACGTGAAATACTAATCAACTTATCATTGATCTCTCCATCAAACATGTAAAGAAATAACAAAATATTCCATCACATTTAAAGGCACGTGATTAGAATATTTTGTCTCAAATGACACATCTGATAATCAAGTAATCAATCAAAATATGGAAACAACTATGTCACTACCCATAAGAATGAGAACAATCTCACTTTGGGATTATGTTGCCATCAACCTCAAATCATATCCCTTCCCCATATGTTACATATTAAATAAACTTGGATTCATGGGATTAGGGCATATGAAGGAGTACAAGTTGTGGGTGAGGATGATGTTGAGGTTTAAGCTAAGGTTTAGGTCGAATAAGAAGAACATGATACTTGTATCAAAGATATAAGAAGAACACAATTGGTTTACAATGAAGCATCAAGATTTTTTGATTGGCCAACCTTGATTTTACCTTGTATTTTTCTCAAAAACACTCCAAGAGAGGTAAAGAATTGAATTTTTTACCTTTCCATCCACAATAATTCTCTATGCAACCTTTCATATAATGAAAGAAAACAACTTTGTTTGAGCACAAAGTTCCTTCCACACCCTCCACCTAAGTTTGTTGATAATATGTTTAAGGAGTGTTAGAATTTCTCTACAAATATTTATGTTTAATGGTTTTTTGGCCCATATTCAGATTCTATAAGAAAAGTAGAAGAAGAAGGAAGTTGAGAAGAAGAGTTTTCCACAAATCATTTATATATATCTTCAACTCCTTCTTGCACCTTGAGGAAGCCAACATTATGTTGTAAAAGGTGTTGTCGTAGTTTTACTTTTGCTAAATGACCCTTTTACAATGGAATTATGGTGGTTAACAACAACATTAAATATGTGATCAAAATTAACAAATAGTTGTAAAGGAGGCTCATTAACATCGATGGACAATAATTCATCGATGTGGATGAAAAATTTTCATTTACATTTATTGCAACACATTAACCATCGACGAGGCATTGTTGTTGATGTCAACTATGACAGAATCACCGTTAATGATAGGCAAAAGGTGATGTCAACATTAACCAAAAGTATTCATCAATGTTTATGATAGATGAAAATTGTAAGTATTGTAATTGCAATAATTATTTCTTCAATGATACTTATGGAAGATTCAATGGTGTTGATCAATACAAGAATTTCAACAATGACTATTGAATATCATCAACGGTGACTACATCTCACTATCGCTATCAATAACCATTTCATCAACTTTTATGTGTGTCAACTAAACCAATGAACTACTTATGTAACCATTCATACCTACTACAAGCATTGTAACAACTATGTAAAGTCAAATTTACAATAGTACATGGTTGGATATTGATAGGTTGATAGACAATTATACATATATGGTGGTTAATATAATACTTTTGTGCCTTCATTGATACCTAACGAAGATTCATTGATTCAATTTTGACTCCATTGATTGCATTGAATCCAAGAATTGACAAAGGTTACACAATTTCATTTACATATATACAAATAATCTAGTACTCAACCCAAAATCTTTTTCATTTTATGTTAAATATGCAAGAAGAATGGATGATATTCAAAGTTGACTGTGTGCACATATAAGGGTTCAATATGATGTTATGGAAAAATCATTAGTGTCACATTATCTGATTTAACATATATTCTCAGAAGTTTAAATTTTGTTGAGTAAAGCCTATGTATGTCCTTTTTTAATGCTTTCACCATTGTTTTGACAAACAATTTTCTAAAAATTAAATATGATCAAACAAGATGTATGGATGAAATTGATATTATTAAATTACATTTTCCTAAATTATAATAATGATTGTCTCTTAGGATATTTGTAAATTTAATCAATTTGACATCATTACATTGTTATAAAAATATTCTACTTAATTCTTTTAATTATTATTAAAAAAATAAATATTAAATTTTTAAATATTTACATATTTAATAAACTAAATTTAATAAAAAAAATTAACATATTAAAAATATAGCACAATATTACATAATATATTAAAAATATAGCATAAAAAAATCCAACAAAGTTAGATAATATGATTGTTGTAACATATTTATATGCATTTGTCCACATAATTTTGTGTGAAGACATTCCCCATCCAAATCATATGCTTTCGGTATCCATGATTATGTTCATTTCATAATATAGATTTTATTTGATTTTGTAATTTCAAATAAACAACGCGACTAGTCGCACTCCACATTATTAGTCCTTGCCAAAGGCATGGGACTATAGCAATGAGTTTGTCTTTGACTCTGTATTAGTTTATTGTTGACTTTAAATTTGTGTACTATATCCAATGTTTAATATAGGAAATCAATATATATATATATATATATATATATATATATATATATATATATATATTTAATAGTAAAAAATATATTTTTCTAAAATTTAATTGACTGATATCTTTGATGTGTTATTGCATGCTTCACATCATTCAATGTATGAAATTGATTACATAATTAATGGATTTAACATTTTTGCATGTCTTTATTAGGACTCGTTGTACTCCAATGCAAAAATGTTATCTTTTTTGTATATAAATGTTTTATGCATCTCCTCTATCTTATTTCTTAAAATTTATTTTAATTTTTATAAGTCTACTAAGCTTGCACCTTTTGACATTTTTTCCTGTCTTTATTAGGACTCGTTGGACTGCAATGCAAAAATATTATCTTTTTTGTATATAAATGTTTTATGCATGTCCTTATATGCATATCCTCTATCTTATTTCTTAAAATATATTTTAATTTTTATAAGTTTACTAAGCTTGCACCTTCTTTGACCAGATCTTTCAACCTTTCCTAACCGGAGAAAGAGAATAGCAGGTTTTTTTCATTTACCAACCTTTGTTGATCGCTTTTCATGAAATTTTCCATGTTGCACTAAGCACGGAGGCGGTCCACACATATTAGTACAGTAATAATGATCAGACCAGTAATAAAACCACTTAGCAAGGACTTCGCTACACTTTGTAGCCTCGTTTATTATACCATCAAACCATATTAAGTTGCACACCAATTATTATACCATTGAACCTTATCAAGTTATAAAAAAAATGTTGTTTTGACTTAAATTTGCCTCCCTTCCATAAATTAACAAGACTAGCAGACAATTTTGATTTTCATGTGAACTATAAAGACAAGGAGGGTTGTTGAGCAACAAGTCCCTGCCAAAAAAACTGGAAAAAACTGGAAGGGGAAGAATGTGTAAGGAAGGGGAAGCCTTCAAAGGATATTGTTGTTATTGACAGTATTTTTGAAGCATGACATAAAGGAGACTTTCACCTAGAGCATCCTTCAAAGAATATTGTTGCTATCGACCCTAGTATGCTCTCAGTCAAACTATAACTTTGAATTTTCTACAAATGGACGTGACAAATGTGGAGAAAAAAAAATACGTTTTTATTCTTCATGTCTTGCAGTGTTGAGGCATGGGCATGGAGAAATCTGGTGCGAGCTCAATGCATGAGAATAGACGTAGCTGCATGAGAATAGACTTAGCTGCAGATGAATCACATGAATGTCAGAGGAGTTGTGGAAAAAAAACTTTTTCCAAGGCCATCGAGTTCAAAATTTTTACCATTTCACATGAGGAGGATGATAAATTCAATGAATCTGATTTAGACAAAGAAAAACAAATGGTCCATCGTGTCAGTGACCCAATCTGATTTAGACAAAGAAAAACAAAGTGACAGACTTAGATGATGCATAGCAAAATTGATAAGAACACAACCATGAACTCTCATCCAGACGTTACACTTCTATCAGATATGTAAGATGGAAAGGATCAAAGCTCATTTATTTCGATCGATGAATTCCATTGATCGATAGCTATCATTTCTATTATCTCTCGATTTCTCACTCTATTAGCATTAGTAAACAAGACAACCCACCAATGCAACCATAGGGGAATGGACTTGGAAGTGGTAATGGAACGGAGAATTGGTGGAATTTGCTATTAGTGGAATAATCAAACTATTGTTCTAGGAATTCACTATCAATTCCTGGCAATTGTAACCCGCTTGCTAGATGTTTGAAAATAGGGATGATGACGCATATGTTAGGGGGTTCGGGGGCAAGCCCCCAACGCAATAGTCCTGGGATATACAGAAGGTATCGCTCTTGACTTTGTTTGGGTCGCCATAATAAAAAGTGAATGGGAAA
>JASDQU010172703.1:8556-21061 GCA_032191745.1 Picea mariana
TGTCTTTCTCTTGCTTGCATCTTCTTATGCATCTCATTATAGCTCCCTTTCAAATCTTTTACATGTGACCTGTCTCGAACAAGAAACAATAACAACAATATCTCCATGGTAACCTCCATGGAATTTACAAGATAACCTGCCTGGAACAAGGTCAACCAAGAACATCTCCTAGAGGAGATCAATTTATGTTGTAAACAAGTGCATTATTAATATGAGAATTTACTTAATGGTAGTTGTACCAACAATAATCATGTGTTTTACTAAACTAGAAATAACAATAAAAATAATAGAATTCTAAACATTGCTATTCTAGTTACGACACTTACTTTAATTGCAACAATATGAAGAAATATCAAACCTTAAAAGAAAACTTGGAGTTTAGCTGCTGCTGCCCCACTTGGGTTGTATTCTATAGTTTCCCAATCTTGTGCTTGGATAAAAGATCCCTTCTTCTGGAAACACCCTCAATATAGTGATACAGTTTAAACATATAGAAGTACATACCTCTGAAAAACAACGGCAGGAAGCGACACCATTCGACAGGAGTGACAAAGAACGATGAACCCTAAAAATTCAAAGTGCTCCAACTTGCAGTGTGGATAAAGCTGGAGATGCGCTAGGGTAAGACACATTAGGACAACCAAAAAATTAGTCCCAATACTTCACAGAAAATTTCACTACAACTGGTGCTAGCACTGTAACTGGTGCTGCAATTGGCACTGCAATTGGTGTAAAGGAACTGGGATGAAGGAATTGACACTGAAAACCTAAGGTTTTATGAGGAAAACCTAAAGGATATTCCTTCTAGCGGTTAGAATGTTATGAAGGAAACAAACTCTGATACCATGTTGAAATTTTTGTATGCTCATTTAACCATAAACAATGTCACATCATTGTCACCCAACCATAGGCATTCACATATGCCACCCCTGAGCACACTAAAATTTACTTAGAATAATTTTGGCAAGCCTACTTCAGAACCAACATATAAACCATAGTTGCTAATTGAAAAAACAATTCAAGACAAGTAGAGCTCTCCTCCAAAGGTAGCGCCCAAGAGAGAGAATCTCCATATCCACAAAACAAGTACCATACGCCACTGTAGCTGCACCACTCTCTCAAAATTGTGCTGTAGTTAGAAATAATATCACCAAGAGTATCACCAAGAATGTTACCAAGAGAATCACCAAGAATGCCACCAAGAGAATCACCAAGAATATCACTTGATAGCTCTAGAGAGAGACCAAGACCAAGAGATGGCCATAAGACCTTATTCCTCCTTATAGCTGCAGTTACAGCTGCAACTGCAACTTTCCACAAGACTTTTGCACTAACTGGGTATTCTAATGAGATAAAATGTCCTCTATTTATATTAATTTGTCCAATGGATTTTCTAGCTAGGTCAACCTAACTTTCTAGTAATTATATTTTCTGTTTATCTTTTTCCCATGGAGCCGACTTGTCTTTCTGGAAGATAATATTCTAATATTATTTATTCTGCTAGGCCGACTTGTCTTCTAGGGTTTCCACACATCTGTTTAATGGTTCAATTGCTTTTGGAATATTATATGAAAAGAAATGTCATCTAGGAGGGAAATATCCTCCCACAACTATCAAAACATTAACAAGACAAATATGTGCGATGTGTTTCTCGATGATATCGGTTTAGACAACAGTGTTGAGTTGACATTAGCCAACTTGGATCTTAATCAACTAGTGCTGGAATCAATGACTTTTTATGATGGTGATCCTCTTGAGGGGTCATCCTCCATACTAGTAGATTCATATCTTGCTTTGGATATAGAGGAGGAGGATGGAGGAGAGAGCAGTGGCAATGGTGGTGATTTTGATGATTTTTACATGGAGGAATATTATTGATAGTCACAAGCTATGTGATTCTTCCATCTATAGTTCTAGTATCTATCCTATTTTCAATTTGCTATTGGGAGTCCCACTTATAGTATCAATGACTTATTATCTATGAAATACATTTTGATTTTGATAACTTGACGAGAAAACTACAGTGTATGGTTCTAATTTCTTGTGTGTCTATCATTTGATCATCATTGATGTAGTAACTGGTTGTATCATGTATGATGTATCAATATATTGTAAATGTTCTAGTTTCTATTTTTTTTTTGAATGTTTGTCTATATTTCATTTTTGAATTTGTAATTTGTAATACACACACACACACACACACACACACACACACACACACACACACACACACACACACACACACAATGTGTCTGTGTCTAGTTTCGAAGGTCGATGTGTCTCGTGTCAGACACATATTTTTGTGTCCCGTGTCCCCTCATGTCACTTGACTTAGATTATGAGTAATAATACATTACATAGGTAAGTACTACCTAATAAATAATACCAGCATATACTCATTTGAAATCATGGATGTGTTAAGAACCAAAAGGAATAAAAAAGGAAAACAAAGCACAATTATATTGGAAAGATCAGAGTTGGTTAACATGGATCTACATTAGTTTATTTTATTATTTTAATCGTACCTTTTTTTTATGGATCTTTTGTTTTTCAATTTAGTTATTAACGTTTAGTTATAAACCTGATGCTTTTACTTAGGTTGCACCTTCTTACCCTATGTATATATTACTATTTTTTTCCAGAGAAAAATGTCTTGTAATTCTACTTATAAAAAAGAATAATTACATAGTCAGAGGCTATATAGAATTCAACCTTTTCTCTCGAGCCTATCCAAAAATTCCTACATGGAAATTCCTTACAATATAAAAAAATATACTAGGTTTTGTGCCACATTAAATGTATCAATCTATCAGTCTAGATTAGTGTTTTCAGACTCTTTTTAGACTCTCGATTATGGTTGAGTCTTGTTGAGTGAGCGCTAGGATGAGTGACCCTAGAGACTCTCCTAGCAGACTCCCCACTTGCTAGACTTGATTGAGACTTGATAGACTCGGGATTCTTGGTCTTAGACTCGGGAGTTTGACCTAGGTTCTCTTTGTTGAGTCTGAAAAATAGTCACCTTGTCACACCGAGTCACAAGCTAGCCAAGTCTTAAAAGAGTCCAAGTCCAACAACATTGGTCTAAATGCATTCAATTTTCTAGCAAAAATCGTCCGTGGTCACATAAAAATTGTGAAGTAATTATATCCAAGGCTCATGTGTATATTCATATGAGAATCCATGATTGATTTCTGATACCAACCATACCCTTAAGTCCAATCCTATGCCTTCCTTTGATAATTCATTCGTTGTTTTGTTGTCTTCTTTGTCTACATGTGCATATGAGATTTGGGAGAAAACAACTTGAAGTAACCTGGCATTAGTGAATAAAGGATGAAGGGTGAAATTCTTGAATTCAATTTCTTGTTTCATCATTCCTTAATTAAGTTTCTTGTTTCATCCATTGGATAACCAAAAGAGAATCCCCAAATATTTGGATTTTCTTAGCTCCATATTCTTGTGCCAATTTCAAACCCATTTTTAGTGCCAACATCTCACTATAACTATTGGTTCAATGACTGACACTTGTTGTGAAAGATATACGTGATGCATTGATAAGAGGATTATCCCTCTAGAACTACCTCTTGAAGAGGTCCCTTGGGAGGCACCATCGAAGTAAGCCCATGGTATATCCTTATTAAGATTGACTTCTTTGGATTGATGTACAAATTGTATATCCTAAATTTGGGGGAAAGCATATATAATGTTTAGTTCTTGTACAACACATTTCAATGGCAGTGTTTCCTTATCCTGAAATAGTTTTAGGTTCTTGGCCAACCATATTCCCCAAGAAACATTTATTGGGAGTGCTACGATCGTTCTTGTTTATTTTGTTAATTTTCTTTGAAAATTATAACCTAGTTGCAGATTTGAATAAGTAAGAAGCAGAACTGAACTTCTTAACTTAAAAATATAAACATGTCGATTTTCTTAACATTCTAATGCAGCAGAAATAAACAAATAAAGACACAAGCATTCACACACAAAAAATACTCAGTGATTTTTTGGTCAAATGACCTCAGAAAAACCCAAATGGGAAAACTAGTTTTCTTCTTGGTGATTTCTTATTATTTCAGGAAAGTGAAATCTCATAAATTTTACATATGCTGTTTTGAAAAATTATCTGAGGAAAAATATGTAGATTTTAACCTTGTACAATATCTACTGCAAACAGATATTCAGTAAAAGAACAAAAAATATAAAATGACAAATACAAACATTACACAGATATTTTTCCCCTGGAAACCTTAACCGGGAAAACTAGCATATTCTATATTCATTCATGTGTGATACATTGTTTACAATACAATATACATATAGGATCCAACGGAATTCAAAACCCTAACCCAATGACTTGGATTAGTCCAAAATCCTAATTCCTTAACCGAAAATAGAAAACCATCCGCAAAAACCATGTGCCGAAAAACCACCTAAATACGTGACACGTTTCCGAGGCATAATTTTTTTTTTTGGGGGGTGCTGCCCCCAAACCCCCGTGCGGGGGGCTTCACCCCCCCTCTAACCTCCTGCATGTCCGGTGCATACACTCAATCACGCCTACTCGTACAAAGAATATAACACATACCCAACATTTTCCCACTTGTTGTTTTCTTTACATAGAGGGGGTTACGGGGTTACATAGTCAACAATCCAGGGCAACAATGCCCATGGATCCTCTACATGAAGAGAACTTCTCAATGCTCATAGATTTTGTTAATGAGTCTGCAACATTCTTCAAAGTGTCCACCTTCATCAATGATACTTTCTTTTCTTCAATCATGTCTCTCACAAAGTGATATTGAACATCAATATACTTTGTCTTTGAATGATAAGCCGAGTTCTTTGCTAGAAAAATTTCACTTTGACTGTCACACTCTATCCTTACAGCTTGCTGTACCAACCCAATACCTAAACACAATCTTTGTAACCATACTGCTTCCTTACTTGCATGAGTGGCTCACATATATTACACTTCTGTAGTTGAAAGTGCCACTACAACCTGTCTTTTGCTCATCCAACTTATTACTCCTCCAAATAGGTTAAACACATACCCACTTGTAGATATCCCATGATCCAGATCTCTAGCCCAGTTTGCATTGACAAAGCCATGTATATCCACCTGTTGGCACAGGGGCAGACCCAGGGTTCAACGCTACAACAACGCACCAACAAAACCCTAACTACCGACCCTTTCAACAACACCTATGGAGCAGATGAAGTCTCACTTGAGGTATATGCAGGGGTGGTTGTAGGACTTAGGTGTTTGCAAACTTATCTAGGACACAAATCTGTGATTGTACTACTTAATACAACTCTTAGCACCGTCAATTCCTCAATATGCAATCACTATTCACTTCGCTGATAAAACAAAGCTTTGCAACATTCACACTAATCTACAGTATTTAAGCACTTAGCATATATAGATGAATCAGAATGAGCATATCAAGCACTAAGCATGAATATCTTGATCAGATATAATATTCTTATATATCATGAGCACAAAGCAAAAGTATATCTATCTAAACATATCAAATCACTTAGTTTATAACATGCGAACACGTCAAGACAAAGCACAAAACACATAACATAGTGTTTACGTGGTTCACCCCCACCCTGGGGCTATGTCCACCAACTCTTCTTCTTTATTGACTTTAGTCAATTGGTTACAAGCACAAAGCCATCAAAACCCTTACTCCGCACAGGACAGAAGATCTGTGCAGCTCGCTAGATCCTTCTTCCTTGGGTTACAACACTAATCTCTCCTCAATCTACTACAAGGACCTGCACTTAGCTCTACAAGTCTCTTACAGTCATGCACAAATCACTTACAGACTCTACTCACACTTAGCATACATTCACATCACATATATGCAATATTCCCCTTCTATTCTTACATTGCCTATCCTTTTATTTATACATACAAAATAGGCCTAAACATGGGTAAACCCATGGGCCAACATCCCATTCCTGTTACATATTCCCAAAAACTAAAAAAGGACTAAAAAGTGGGCTGAGATCCAGTGATCTCTGCTTCGTCTTGCACTCCTCCTTCGACAGGCTGTCGAAGTCCCAAAATAGGTCACTATGACCAAGAATCTCCCAAAACTTGGTCAAGGGCCAACAGGCCCCCAACACGCACCTGTGACTCGTCCCGAGTCACTATGATATGAGCAATTCTGCCTCAAACACCTCAATCTTGGCTCGAGTTGCTTTGACTTGTTGCTTTTCTACGACCTCTTTCTTGGTGAATTCCTGGATCATTGTGTCATTCACTGTCCCTTCTAGGCATTGTTTTGATGCGGTGACAACCTGTTCTAACTCTGCTCCATGGCTCTCCACCTCTGTGAACAATTGGCATGCCTTATCTTGCACAGATTGAAGCCGTTGAATGAATTCCATCACTCTTCTTTGAATCATATGTTTCCGCTGTTGGGCGGTGAATTTCTCATGAGACCTCTTCATTCTTTCTATGGATGACAGGGCTTTCAGCTGCGCTTGTAGTGTATCTTCATGCTGCTTTGCCTCCTGAAGTTGCAACTCCAGTGTCTGTAACTCTAGGTTTTCAGTGAGGTTCTCATATGTCTGGGCGCTCCGGTTACTCAGCTGCTTGCACTTCAAGGAAAGAGCTTTTAGTCTGTCAACTGCACTGTGGGCAGTTGCTTCCCTTAGGTCTCTTACATCTTGAGGGGTCTTGGGCACAGTGAGAAGCTCCAAGTATGCTATGCGCTATTGGAGCTACTGGCTTACTTCTTCAAGTTGTGCCACCTACTGTGGAACTTGTTCTTCGAACTTTACTTCGATGATTTTCACAGAGAGAAGTGCTCTGTGAACCATTTCCTTAACTTTGAGTTGCTCGACGAGCAACTGTTCCTTGCTTTGTTGTAACTGTGCTTTTTCTTCATCCCACTTCACTTGCAGAGAAATATTTTCCTGTTCTGCAGCATTGCGTTTCTCCTCAAGGTCTTTCTATACTTGCGCTAAATCCTGAGTGGCTTGTGCTGTCTCTTCCTGAGCTCGTCGAAGGTGAGCTTCGAATTTATCAATGATGCGGTGTAGTTGAGTTGGCTCATCACCTATTTCTGATGTTCCTGCTGACAGAGGCGTAGTAGAAACTACGCGGCTGGAATGTAATTCCTGTTGCACCCCTTGGATCTCATCCTTGATCCGACTGAACACCTCCTCCTGCTTAGCTTCTTGCTTCTCTGCTATCTCCAGTGAAGCATCGTTCAGTGCTGCGACAATGAAATCAAAGTCATCTGAGGTGAGGGTGGTCTCAAATTTGGTCCTGGTTTCTTTTGATTTCTTCCTTGAAGAAGGTTTCAGAGGGGAAACCTTCCTTTTATTTGATGGGTCCTCCTTGTCTCTAGGCGGTGTAACCTTGCCTTTATTTAGTTCAACTTCTGTGCCATCTATATCTCCTCCATCTCCTCCTTTCTCTACTGATATGGAAGCGGTCTTCATGGATGCGCTGTCTAAATCATGGACCTCTTCAGTCTTATTTATCTTTCTAGGTCCGCCTGTATCCGACGCAGTTTCTGGACTGTCTATATTAGACATATCTGTAGGGTCCACTGGAACAAGGAGGTCTTCCGACCATTCCTTGGTAATCTCTTCCAAGTCATCTTCCATTAACTTGTAGTATGATTGCAGCTGTTGTTTATGCTCATCATTGCGTGATGTGATATAGATAAAATGGTGGTCTGTGCTAAATTTCATTAAAGGCCGAAACCTGTGGAGAGTATTGGGCATGATTCAAGGCGCGAACTGTATGGATACCTTCAACTGGTTGTAATAAGTGTGGAAGACGAAATTTGATTGCCACTGTTTATTCATGTCGTTCGAGTACCATAGTGTAATGAACTTCGCGGCCAAAGGTTAAAAGGGATCGATGTCTGGGAAGGTCGCACCTTCTGACATCTCCCATTAGATAAAAATGATCAAGATGAGAAGCCAGCTGAAGTGGAACTCATATCCTTGGTCCTGCGCTTCTCTGCGGTCTAGTTCCAGCTGGTTTACGAGGTACTTTACCCGATTCATTTGTAGGCCCTCCGCGCACTTTCCTCCGAGGTCGACTACAAATCCAGTCACTTGGGTGGGTCGGTTCTTGTGAACTAAATTTCCTGCGATTAATTGACAGGCTAGGCGCACTGTGCCGCTATGGATAGAGGCTACCTTGTAGCCTCACGTTCCTTTCTCAACATCTCCGTAGGTGTCTTTAATCTTCTGCAAAGAGAAAACTCCATGGTTTTCCCAGGATAGAAATCCTGTGGGTCAGGGCCTTGCATGATTAGTGCTGTGATCCGATTAATCAATGTCAGATCCACTGTGATGCAGAGGTTCAACCACAAGTATCTGCCATTGTAGTAGGACAACTGCAAATTGACACATGCGTTCACTTCTTGGTGCCTACCGAAGTGAGGAATCTTCATGACATTGAGTAGTGTGGACTGCGCGAGGTTCATGGTCCATGAATGGGGTATGATCTTTGAGTTATTTCCCTTGGTTCTGGTCAGATACTTGTGCGGGGCAAGCATATTGTACACCTTCCTGTCGCCGAGGTTGAAGTCGCTAAACATTAATGCTGCGATCATATCTTGGTCTACGCACACTGTGCGTATCCCTTTCGAGAGGTACATGGTGACCAAAGCATATTCAAAATCTCTGGGCATACTGTCTCTATTTATTGTGCCTCTCAGAGGTGGTAGATAGGTGGGTAGTATGCTCGAGATTAAATTAGCGTTCGCGAGATCATCCCTATGATTAGTTTGCTTTTCATCTGCTGGTAGGGATGGTCCGGCTCGAGCAATGGATGGAGATGCTTTCTTGACTCTTGTAGATGAACCCCGGATACCTACAGACATCAACATGATTCTCTCAGTCATTAATTCCATCAAAACTTCTTCAATAGCTTTCTCTGTGGCACTCAATTCGTCCGAAATGCACACTCGGAGTGAAAAATCTCAGGTTTGGGTAACATCTTAGATACAGTACTGAGATAAAGAGAAAGAGTGTGGTGATCACTGTATAAACTCAACTTAGTCTGCGGGCTCGAATTCTCAATTAGAAAAAGTATTCTCAGTGCGTGGCGCAATGAGATAAATAGGTAATTTGACAAGGGTTTACTTGCAATGATTATGAGCCTCCTTTAACTCTTGTTCGATCCGTTATGGTGTGGTCTAATGGTCTGATGATGAACCTTTATTTCCTTTCTGCTTGTTCGGAGCGGGAGTCGAACGGATATATTGGCCCCAATGGCTATATTGCTTCACCATGGCGAAGTGCCATGTGTCATTGTTTTGATATCCCAATGAAGCTCCAATTCTGCAAATTTTCTTTCTGCGAAGTTCCTTCTGGAATCTTCTGTAAATTTTCAATCTTATCCCTCTTCTTACTTAGCTTTCTAGCCTTCTTTCCAGTGAGCTTCGACTTGTTATGTCTTTTTCCATTCTGATTCTTATCTTCTTTTAACATAGTTACTGCGCGTTGTTGAGATTCTTTCCTAGGATTCAGGGGTAATACCTCTTATTTATCTAGAGTAAGTACTTCAGTCTTCTGTGGGTCTCCTAGTGTCCTAGCAACTTTGACATTAAGGTGTCTAGTGTCAAATAGCTTCGATCTATTCTCCTGTTATTCAATCAATTGTGCGATCTTTCTGGTCATGAAAAATTTTAATTCTTGTTTCTTCTACTCCAAAACTTCTTCTTCTTTCTTTCGTCTGGCTTGATATCTGTCAATCCAAGGTTTTCCTATTAACATGGTAAATGGGGTGCTGTCCTCAATAAATTGAATAATCTCAAAATCTTCCTCTATCGAAGTTCCATTGACGGTCATAAGTATTTGAGTGAGCCTCCTACAAAGGTTTACCAGTTTTCCTCTGAATAACCCTAGTCCTCCTAATGAAGGAATCATAGCAGGCCTTCCTATAGCTTCCCAAGTTCTCTCTGTCATGATATTCACCCGTGTTTCTTCATCTAGAACATAGTCAATGTCGAAGTCTCCTATCCTTTCTCAAGGCATTCCTTTTCTTTAAATATCTCTGACAATCTGACATGGCGGTGGTTATTCAGGGTTTCTTTCATCTGTAGCAGTGCTTGCTCGGATGCTTTCTGGTATTCTGCCATAATCTCATTTTCTGGATCTGCCTTAGGGTTTTCTTGTCTTATATTCATACTTTCAAGCTTAGCAATCATTCTAGGGCAATCCAATAATGCATGGTCTAGAGATTTACAACAGAGGCATCTAGATCTTCCACTAGGGCATTCCTTAGCCAGATGTCCCGGTCTTCTGCAACTGTAACAGAGGGTTAATCCTCTCTTTCTTTTAAATGATCCCCAACCTCTTCTGTACTGCGCACTAGGATTATAGGAGCTAACCTGCAATAAATTATTTCTGGGATCCTGCATCCACTCATTAGTCCAAACATTCTTTCTATGCATAGGTATAACATTTCTTTCACTATTCTTATTAGATCTTCTCATATCAAGTCTTCTTTCATCTATTAATACCCTAGTTTTCAAACTAGGACATACTCTATTAAACATACCTAGATCCATACTCTTAGAAACAAAAAATTCCACTTATCTTACTTCTACAGAGCACAAAGCTTTTAGATCTAAAAATTTTAACTATTCTTACCTTTATCAGAGCACGGAGCTTGCAGATCTTACCTCTTTTAATCATAAATTCTCACTTTTACCTTTCTTAGAGCACCAAGCGTTCATATCTTGCTTCTTTCCTCCAGATCTGATCTTCTTTCTTCAGATCAGGTTTCCTTCTTTAGCACAGAGCTTCATAAATCAAGTATAATACTATGCACTAGGGCACAAATCTACACACAGAGCTTTCACAGTTTCAAGATATATCTTTGCACAAAGATTCTTCTTTCTCAGTTCCCAACAATCACAGTTTCAGTCTTGGCAACTGAACCATTTGTTGGCACAGGGGCAGACCTAGGGTTCAACACTACAACAACGCACCAACAAAACCCTAACTACCGACCATTTCAGCAACACCTGCGAAGTAGATGAAGTCTCACCCGAGGTAGATGCAGGGGTGGTTGCAAGACTCAGGTGTATACAACCTTAGCTAGGACACAGATCTGTGATTGTACTACTTAATACATCTCTTAGCACCGTCCATTCCTCATTATGTAATCACTATTCACTTCGCTGATAAAACATAGCTTCACGTCATTCACACTAATATACAATATTTAAGCACTTAGCATATATAGATGGATCAAAATGAGCATATCAAGCACTAAGCATGACTATCTTGATCAGATCTAATATTCTTATATATCATTAGCACAAAGAAGAAGTAGATCTATCTAAACATATCAAAGCACTTAGCTGATAACATGAAAACAAATCAAGACAAAGCACAAAACACAAAGCACATAACACAATGTTTATTTGGTTCACCCCCACCCTGGGGCTACGTCCACCAACTCTTCTTCTTTATTGTCTTCATTCAATTGGTTACAAGCACAACTTCGTCAAAACCCTTACTCCGCACAAAACATAAGATTTGCGCAGCTTGTTAGAGCCTTATTCCTTGTGTTACAAGACTAAGCTCTCCCCAATCTACTACAAGGACTTGCACTTAGCTATGCAAGTCTCTTACAATCATGCACAAAGCACTTACAGACTCTAATTGCACTTAGCATTACATTCACATCACATAGATGCATTATTTCCCTTATGTTCTTACATTGCCTATCCTTCTATATATACATACAAAATAGGCCTAAACATGGGTAAACCCATGGGCTGACATCCCATTCCCATTACATATTCCCCAAAACCCAAAAAGGACCCAAAAATGGGTTGAGATCCCGTGATCTCTGTTTCGTCTTGCGCTCCTCCTTCAACAGTCTGTCGAAGTCCCAAAATAGGTCACTATGACCAAGAATCTCCCAAAACTTGGTCAAGGGCCAACACCACCACTCCGTCCAATCCCGATCTTCCTTCGTAACACAATCCATAGCTAGCAGTGCCACACAAATACCTGAAAACCCTTTTTACTGCTGTCCAATTCTCCTTCCCTGGTTTTGACATATACCTGCTCAAAACTCCCACTGCATGTGCAATGTCCAGTCTAGTACAAACCATTGCATACATCAAATTGCCAACTTCACTCGCATATGGAACATGATACATGTCCTCCTCTTCTTCATGTGTCTTGGGACACTGATCCACATATAACTTTACACCAACAACAATAGGAACCTTGACCGGTTTACATTCCTGCATATTAAACCTCTGCAATATTGTATCGACATATTTTCTCTGATTTAACCAGAGTTTCCTCTTTTTTTGATCTCTTTTAATTTCCATGCCAAAAATGAAATTTGAAGAACCAATATCCTTCATGTCAAATTTAGAGGACAACTGAGTTTTCACATCCTGGATATTCTCCTTGTTGTTTCCTATCAGCAACATGTCATCCACATACAAGACCAAATAAATCAAATGATCACCAATTAATTTAAAATACACACAGT